>CM018692.1:22679717-22824669 GCA_009363875.1 Mikania micrantha
TTTTAAGTATTCAAAATACGATTCATTAAACACACTTACTCTCATTAAGTTACAATATCGTGTTAGTATTACAATATACACGTCTACTAATCATTTGGTCATATGATACCAAAGTGTATGTTTATCCACATAAATCTTGTATGTAATTATGTAGTTTTTGTCACACCCCGAGCCGGCGGGTTGGATCGACTTCCCCGTCAGGCGGAAGGTTATCGGGGCGCGATATCGTGAGTGATAATCATGATGATCAGATTGTTTACATAGCATCAATGTTAAGAATAACTAAAGCACAATGACATTGAACTAGAAATTTCAAAGTTAAATTACAATTGTCAACAAAATATGTGCTTCCCAAAAACTACTAGGTCCTCTAACTGGCATCCTAGCATGCATTCCTGAAATCTTAGCTTAATCATGTACATCACCTGAGAAAGCATGAAAGAAAACAAAGTCAACACAATGGTTGGTGAGTTCATATAGTTTAGTTGTTGAAAAATAGCTTTTGCAAATCCCTTTTCAGATAAAACCTTAACCTCATTAACATCACATGTATCATCCAACTCGGTATGCTTATGTATAGGGCATACGAAAGGGTCGAGCCTACAACCCGTCCAGACGCCATCCCACCACACACTAAGCCACATAGGACATTGTTGTTAATGCTAATTAAGCATTTTATCTACCTTTCAATTCCATTTCAAAAGAATAACCTATTACAAATCTTTTAGGTAACAACCTTAACCTCATTAACATCAGATGTATCATCCAACTCCGTATGCTTATGTATAGGGCATGCGAAAGGGTCGAGCCTACAACCGCCCAGACGCCATCCCACCACATACTAAGTCACATAGGACATTGGTGTTTATGATAATTAAGCGTCTTACCCATCATCCAGTTTCATTCCTATTCTACCCTCAAACATTTTGTTTAGAAGTCTAAAAACATGTGTACATTAGCATTTACCCATCTCTTCGGTAACAACCTTGTGACAATTTCATTCGAGAATTACGTCATTAATGATGAAATCACATTTGGTCGTGCTTGAAATCCACATTCATATTACGTACGTGTCAGAAGGACCATATCATATCATATCAGTTCATGACTTGTAGTTACTCAGGAATCTGGTGTTAGTAGATCTCAAAGAAACATCTATCACATAATGCTTATTCAAATAGATGACCAAACGAGTTCATGTTTAGAATCATAACTCGAAAATGAAGAGAATGAGTGGAAGCGAAATTTCGAAACGAGGCTCCGATTTTAAGATACACCGAATCGAATATAGCGTTAAACAAGAGGTCAAATATTTTGAACTCTTTAGGTCTTGAGATTATAACCATTAGAAAGAGCTCGAAAAATCGTGAACGTAGGCGAAAACCGTACGCAAAACGGAGTTCGTATGCTCCCGGAATCGCGAAAACAAAATCGGGTCTAACTAAGGCGGTGGAGGTACGCGAAGAACCTCTTTGCCATCCTCCGCGGTACGCGACGGACCCATCAGACTTAAAAATCTGATTTTCTTGATCAGAACTCATTCCCATTCGATTTTCTCGACTTCCAGACGCGTAAACTCAACTTTTTACCATCAAATTTCCATCTTGAGGTGTTTAAACATCCGGATCGCACCAAGGAACATATCTACAAGTCCCGATAATCATATCTGCCCGAGAAATCCGTCAGATTAGGTAACGGTTCGTTTTAACCTTCTAGCTTGATTTTTTATTGATTAAATCTTGTTTTTGAACGTAATGAAATAGTTAGGGTTGTTGATTATTGCCTAGATGATGGCTAGGATTGTTTATAAACGAAGAACACGATGTGTTAACGGGTAAATCCTTGTTTTGAGCTGTTGTAATGCCCGGTTTTCATGAAACCACAATAATGGTTATAATGGTTTAAACCATTTGATTGTAACAATGATTGTGATTGTCTTGATCATTTCTTGAAATGCTAGGTTAAATCCAAGTGTTTCAAACTAATGACAAGCATAGATAATCACCGGAATAACGATCTAATGTTTATGATAACAGTCAGATTAGTACATTGAGAATGGTTATTAAACCTATTCTAATATCACATTTTCATGTTTCATGATACCTAAATGATCAATAACAAGGATTGACTATTCCTAAGCCAGAAATTCATCTAGGAATTGTTTTAAGTGAATAATCAACAACAATATCTATTTGATTAATCCGAAAATGTCGTGATTAATCCAGTTAGTCATTAACTCCTTAATAGGAGCCTAAATCATTATAGGTTCCTTGTTTATCAATGTTAACTTAAGGAGGCTGATTAAGGATTAAGATCAGCTGGATGACTTGAACTGCGATTCCTTGTCATCAAAAGTCAAGGAATATTCCTATAATCCCATTTCAAATACAAAGAACTCATAAAACATTAATGAATTGCAGAATTCTCTTCAGATTTTGTGTGATAACTTCAATATCAAAACACTTCAATAACACAGGTGAGATCATAGCCCCTCCTCTCTTTCTTTAAATGTCTATAAAACTCGGGGGGAACATGTAGATGTTTCAAACATGTCTATGTGAAATCATAATCAGTATCATCTGGATATGAAAACATTTATCATGTGAAATCATATATTTTTTGAAAATCATATATTATCATAAATCATCATCATTATCAAATCATGTGTATATAATGAATGTAAACATATATATAACTCTGAATCATATATTTCATCAGAAATATAACTATTATCGAGTAAATCTTTTATCAAATCAGAATATCAAGATGTTGGAACTTTGGTTATGTGGAGGCTATTTGGGCACATTCTTATGTGAACATCATTAACTTGTTATCAAGCCCTTGGTAGTACTGGTATGATCATATGCGGGAACACAAGATCATTATCACAAATCGCTCCAACCGTGGGTTGGACCTCATCATGTGAGCTAACAATCATTACTAACGATCATTTATCATTAGGTTTGATGTTTGCATGCTCAAGTAGATTCAATTTCAAAGTACCTGTTTGATCACTTGTGATACTATATCATGAAAATCATTGTTTGAATAATCATTTTAAATCAACAAAACCTATGTTTCTCACTCAACTATTCGTAGTTGACTTTTATCTACATGTTTCAGGTAATCGGGAGCGGCAGTAAAGCAATCTAGGTCAGGATCAACAGCAGAAATAGTTGTGACCTAGAAAGAAAACAAAAAACATCGTATTGTATAATAATTATCTTATGATAAACTTGTTGTATAATATGTATGTTATGTTTGTTTAAAAGAACTTAATTTTATGAAACATAGTTAATCATGGGTTATTCTCCAACATTGGCACATGAACACATAGTCACGCGCCATGGATTCCGCATGCGGCGTGGGTTGTGACAAACCTTAACCTCATTAACATCACCTGTATCATCCAACTCGGTATGCTTATGTATAGGGCATACGAAAGGGTCGAGCCTACAACCCGCCCAGACGCCATCCCACCACATACTAAGTCACATAGGACATTGGTGTTAATGATAATTAAGCGTCTTACCTACCACCCATTTCCATTTTAAAATTTGATTTCCACAATTTGAAATACCTCTGATTTCCTGAGTTCACCATGCTTACATGATTACCCAAAGCACTTGTAGAAATATAATATTACATGTTTAATTAAACTAATAACTAAGCATTTAAATACAACTAAGACATGATGATTGAGTCTTATTTGACTCAATCAATTAGACTTAGTTGTTGGTGGTTGTCCAAGTTTTACCATCTCACACGTGGCCCATATCAGGCATGACCCACAAGGAGTCTACCTGTATGTGTCGGGACTTTAATGATGCCCATATCAGCTTGACCCATTGGCCTACTGTACATGCCGGGACTTTAAGGATATCCTTTGATTTCTTGATCGTCTGTGATTCTCTTGATTTTCGTTTAGTAGTTTACGTTATTACCCATATAGCTTGACTACAAAAGTCTACTATTTATGCCGGTACTTTCCGTGTGTTACACGTGGTCTTGATTTCTATACAACTGACATCCACCTTAATTAAGCAATTAATGATTTCATTAGATTTTAATGATTTCATTATTTCAATGATTCACACACTGTTATGATTCTCATGATTCACTTGATTCTCTTGATTTCTGATCTTTAGAATTCCATGATTTCACAATGATTATAGATTTTTGATTAGGATCCTTAGATTTACTGATGCACACACTGGATTAGATTCCATTGCATTTGATCTTTAACTTTAGTTCTTTTGATTCCACTTTGAATTTAGATTTTTGAATTTGAGCTTGATGGACTAAGGGTTTGTTTAGAGTTTTAGAATTAAGGTATTACTCATAAGAGTAATTTAATTAACTTGTTAATTAATTCTGCATATTAATTACCTAGACAGGAGTCTAGGAGTATAAACAAGCATATATATGAAACATATAATACATAAAAGCATTTACGTAAAACAATTTAAATAAAACAGTTTACACATGCTTCTCAGCCCCGCGTTTGAAAACAAAATGTTTAGAAAAGGGGCAATGAACTCACCTGTGTTGCTCTGTATTGAATTACCACAAAATGCGCGCTCGTTGTTGTAGCTTAGATTTCTTCGGTTCCTGAGTTGTTTTAAGAGAATTCGAATACGATAAGTATACGTATTAGTCATCGTATCTAGGGTTTGGTCTCAATGTGCAACTAAGTTTCCTATATTACTAATGTACTTCTAAGGTTCAATCTAACTAGTCTAACTTAAATACCCATTTGTAACCCGTATCCCAACAGTTAATCATTACAAGTTCTCAATTAACATGTTTTTAATTTAATTCACTTTAAACTAAATATTAATTCAAAATCATTTATTTTTAATTTAATAAAATTCATAAAACATTTTCTTTTATTAAAACATCATTAACTTTAATTAAAATGATATTTAACATATGATGGGCTTAGGTTTGGCCCATTAGGCCCACCTCGGCCCATTGCTAGTCTTTGATCGTCAAATGATTATTAATCACAATCGTTGAATACCCAACATAGATAATTTAATTAAACTCTCTATGTTAGTTACACGTCTTATGGAATGTCCCGAAGGTCTAGGTGTTAATAGTTAACCCAACACACCAACCGTTAAGCCTTTGTTTTTAATCCACTTGATTTCCCATTATGTTGAATTCAAGTGGTGTTTAGACTCACTCTTAAACAATACCCATGTTTGAAAGACCTCTTATTAATTGATCATTTAACTTTCATGAGATAAATTGTCATGGGAATAAAACCCTAGTTCATATCCCATGCACACACAAAATTTATCCCATGTATACACACAAAATTTATTTCATGCATGTACGTGTACATGAACTCCCATGCACTCCACAACCCTAAAATCACCATATTTGTTAATAACTAAGTTCAATGCACCTAGAACCAGCGAACCTATGAATAACATGAGGAGGTTCGGCCCAGTTACGGTTCAGCGACCAAAGGTTCGCCCTTGTCAAACCTGTGTGTATAGGTTCGCTGCCCATGGCTTTGCACAGAAGGTTCAGCTAGTTCAAAAGAGTCCTAGGTTCGCCTCTCCCTCAAGGTTTGGCTGAGATAGTTGGTTCGGCTGAGGAGGGTTCGTTGAGAGAAAAGGTTTGGCCATATGCAAGGCTTGCATGTCAGAGGTTCGGCCCATCCTAGTTTCGGCTGCATGAGGTTCGGCATCCAGGGTTCGGGTACGTAAGGTTCGGTGCTGGCCTCAGGTTCGTAGGAGGCAAGGTTCGGTTCATGTGCAGGTTCGTGAATAGCATAGGTTCGTAGCATGTGAGGGTTCGTGGTTAGAGGCAGGTTCGTGAACTTGGGTTCAACGGCCATGGGGGGGTTCGCCAACCTACACTCTTGAAATCCCACTATTCATCATCTTCTTCATTGCCCTTAACCTATTTCAGATCAATTCCTAAAGCTTCCTAGTCGTTCATAAGTGTTTATCTAAGTGTTTTCGAAGTGTTGTATCGATTAGAACAACAATAACTACAAGGGGTCGTGATGCATACTAAAACCGAAATAAAAACTAAGATTTACCTCGAAAATGATGGATAAAAGCTTGAATCCTTTGTACTTCCGTGATCTACGTGATGAGATGGTCGTTTTGACTCCAAGAACTCGCGAAATGGTGAAGAATTGAAGAAGTTCTTGTAGAGAGAAGGTAGAGAAAATTTTTCTAGATAGAGAAAGTGAAAACGAAATTGTGAGAGAGAGAGAGAGAGGTTGGTGGTGGTGGTTACCACATTAAATGAACTCATTTAATGATTCAAAATACCCGGTAAGTTCGGTCTCGTTCGGTCTCGCGTAATATGTCGGTTCTTCTTAGTTTTCGTGATAAAACGACTCGGTTTTTAAACTAAGATTTATGAAAGTATTTTAGGTTGTGATTCATAATAAATTAACTAAATATCTTTCGTTTATTTTAAATTTTCAAAAGTATTAAATTTACTGTTTAAAATCGAATCGTACAGTCGTCGCGCGTATTCGTTCGAATCGTCACCCGTACAAATACGACGATAACTATACTTTTCAATATTGTTTTCTAATTATCGGATATCATTCAGAACGTTAAACAATCAGATTTATTCGTACAGATCGTCACCTCTACGAATAATCCGTCGATTTAGCATTCACGTAACAACATCCGTGTTGTTTTGTTCTGTAAAGCCTCACATACGTTTATACATAATAAATCCTAACACATAATCACATGATAGTTCTGTGTTGCCAGATAATTATCTGACTGATGAACCATGTTTTCTGAGTTTTGTTTCTCTGAAATGATTCTGAATTCACTGTTTGATAACGCGTAATGATAATGACATATGATGTTGATCATGACATACAATGAAAAACTTATAGTTTGTACCTGATTACTGTTCATGTTACTGTTAAGATCACTGTTCCGGTATTGGTTTCGGCACTGATGTTACAGTTTTGAACTAATTTTAAGAAATAGCAACTTGATTAAACTTTTTATGGATTACTAGGTTATTAACCCGTGTACAACACGAAGTTGTATAAATAATAAACGTTTGTTAAATTGATTACTTATAAAAAATTAGAGATAGATAAAGTAAACTTTTTAACATTTTTTAAAAGGAAAAATAGTATAATTTACAAATCTTTAAACACTTCTTTATATACAAGATTGTATATACAAAAACAATATTTTAATAAATATTTGATATGATGAAAATTACCTATTACATATAATAATAAAAGATAACAAATTAAAGTTTCTTTTAAGATGTTGATTAATTTTATCTAAGAAAGAAGAAATAAGAAATCAGTAAAATGTGTTAAATATGATAGTATGAACTAAATATTGACAACAAATGTTTTAAAAATCATAATTAATAAAGTGTGATTATTATAGGTTTAATAATCATAAGAACCACATATCAAAAACTATATGTTCTAATATAATAAATACGTATAAAATTAAGAACTAAAACTTGGTTTTTCAAAAAAAAAAAACAACATATTCATTATTAATTAAATATCCATAAATAATAATTATTATCATTATTTTTCATTTTTTAGCTATAATTTAAAACTTTTGAATTATGTATCTTGATAATTCAAAGTATGAAATAATAATTAAAACTTTTGACATGATTGTAATTTAATTAACATTTAAAGATAATTTGACTTAATTAATTTACCTCATTTAAAGTATGAATTAATTATATCTATTAAATGAAATTAATTTTTAAAATGTCTACAATTAATATATTATTGACATGTGGCAAACATATGACATGGATAGCCTAAAATGATGCCATGTGACACAAATATGATGTGGATAGCCTAAAATGATGTCATGCGGCCAATTGTTACTCTTTTATTAGTTAGTAAATATAGATAGATTAGTTAACTAACTCCTAGATTTAAAATAAATAATTAATTTTGGTATGTTTTTGTTGACACTTCACACTTCTTGAGCAAGTTTCATGGTTTTAGTCTATATTTTAATAAATAAAATGCAATTGTAAGATCCATCTAAATGATTACCTTCAGGGAGTCAGTAAAGATTAAATATGTTATGATTTTTATTAAATTTTCATTGTTACCACCAAAACTAATTTTCACATTGTAAAGCACCATTAACACATGCACAAATATGATGTAATACAATATTTGTACACAATACCTCATTATTTTATATTTTATACTAATAAAATTCTAATATTTAGCAAAATTGTAAAGATCCACCAAGTTTACAATTAGCATTATAGCATATGATTGAATCTTTAATATAACAGGATTTACAAAACCTATTTCTCAATTTATATTATGATTTTTTTAGTCTATACCCATTATAAAAATTGATATGCACCGACAGGGCTAGCATAACGGGTCAGACACGACATGTAAAGACACAATACACGAAATCGGTATACACAAACACAACATGAAAAATTATCGTGTTTGTTATGTACACAACTCATTTAAAACACGTAAACACGAAATGACCCGTTAAGCAAGCTGTTAAAGAACTAGGGTTAGATAATTAAATTTTAGACGGCAACTGGCTACTCATCTATTTTATTATATTATTTATTTTAAAATTTTAAATTATAAACATGTCGTAACGGGTTTTTTTACCTGTTTAAACAAGAAAATAAACAGGTTTTGACGTGTTACCATGTTTTAGACACGAAACATATTAAAAGGAAACACAAAACATGTTAAAGTCGTCTCATGTTACGAAGTGTTAAGGCGTCATGTCGTGTAATGTCGTGAACACTTAACACGTCCGTGTCTCTGAGATCGTGAACGATATGCACCGATGACTGATTTAAAAGGAGAATCATCGTTTAGGGGATCACGTGATTATTCAACAACTACTACATCCGAACACGTGGCATGTGACGGCAAATGCTCACCACACACGTGGCTTCCAGCCTCATTGACCTAACCAAAAGATCTAATCTAATTAATAGGCAAAAGCAAAAAACCATTGTGCCCACCGCCCACTTGCTGTTATAACTTAATATCATGACCCCTCCATCAACCATACAAAAATATTACGATTTTTTTTAGATTTATAATGTCATACCTTTTTTTTTTACAAACATACACATTAATGTTTTTAAATTTCTTTTAATCAATTATAAAAAGTTAATTCGTAAAATGAAACTTAAATTTATAATTTTTCTTTGGGTTTTAGAAAATGAAAATAGGTTAAAGGAGTTGAATTCCCAACATCACAATGTTGAGGTGTGAAAGTGTATAAAGATGAATGAAGACTAGAATTATACGAGATACTCGAGTTACGCTGAATAACTTTATTTTATGTTAGGGTGGTCTATTACGGAGACGATTCTTAGTGTAAGATGTTTAAAGGAAAAGTATAGGAATAAGAAGTTTGATTTGAATATGATACTCATTGATTTCGAAAAGACTTACGATAATACATCTCATCAAATGGTTTGGGATAGTCTTGAGGAGTGGCGAGCACCTTTAGACCAAAATGGTTTAAGGAAAACCAGTGACGGAGCTTGAAAAAAAGCTCGGAGGGGGGCGAATATTTTTAAGAAGAAAACGGAGAGGGCTGAAGGATTTTTAGGATGAAAACGGAGGGGAGCGAAGGATTTTTAGGGAGAAAACGAAAGGAACCGAAGGATTTTCAGACGAAATACTATTATATCGACTCTTCTGAGCGAAAAAACAGGAGGGGCGGGGCACTCCCTGGCCTCTTTTATCCTTCGTCCCTGAGGAAAACTCACTTTAAAACAGAGTACCTCTACTATATCTTCACTTGAGAAAATGATGATGAGAATACTCAAATCAGTATTAAAGGCCTAATGGTCTCAAACACAACTAAGTAGAGATCAACCACATAACTTTCGTCTAATAAGTGGATCCTATCAACCGATTGTTGGATCATCAAGAAGATAAAAAGCACAAAAACTGAAGGTAACACATATAAGGATGTGTGGGTGTAAAGCCCCAACCTACCCAGGTCATCACTGTCAATTGAATGTCATTACATATCAGAAACATTAAAATAACTAAATGTATATGAGGCTAAATCTATAACAAGGTCAACTAAATAACCCAAAGTCAAAGTCAAAGATAATTTGGTCATGTATTTTGACTTCTCTGTTGGTATGTATGCAGGCAAAGAAAAACATAATTGTAAACTGTGTGTGGTAAGAAGTTCTTGAATCAAGTATTGTCAAATACAACCCAAAAGACTAGTTTGATGGGTAAGAGTACCCATTTGGCCTACCCCACATCAATTGCACATACAACCAATGTGGGACAGGTTCCATACCTTGCAATGGTTTTGATTTGTAACATATATTAGGTAAAATGTTGATGTTAACACACCAAAAGTTGAATCAATTCATGAATCATGACTAATGGATTAAACTGAACTATTGTTCTTGATTTACATTCAATTTTGGAGATTTTTTGTGATTTTCAAGTTTTCCAAATTATTGTTGCTTTTAAAATTTGCAAATCTAGGACAAATTTCAAAGAATTTCACTGATACCTCTAGTTCCTTGTTGAGTTCTGGGGTTTTTGCTCATTTCTTACTTTCTAAATCTTGCAAATATGGCAACCATTGCTGATTATAATATGCAACATGCAATTAAGGCACCAATATTGATATTTGCTGTGGATTATTTGATGTGGAAAATTCAATTTGAACAAGTCATCAGTTGTAATGACCTTGACTTATGGAATTCCATTGTTGAAACTTGAGTGTCCACTTAAGGACCCTAAGTTCTATAATGATGAAGATAACTTTGATTAAATGAATAATTCATCTTCTATTCTTAATTGTATCTTATTAATATTTTTTGGTGGTTTTGGATTTTGGTTTGAATTTTCTTTGAGGACAAGGAAAGGTTCAAGTATGTGGATGTTTGATATGCTATCATTTATACATAAATATTATGCATATTAAACCCTATATTTGGAATATTTTGTTGAAGATTCACTTGATTATGTAATTAATCAGTTATTTTGTGAATTTACAAGGTTTAGACCTCATGTTGCTTAAAATATGAGAAAACTTAAGAAATCATGCAATGAAAGACACATATGGTCGTCCTAGGCATATTGCATGATCGTATGCCCCCAACGACTCAAATTTAGCTAAGTCGCATAGAGAGCGCAATTCATGAAATGCATCACGCATGACCATGTGTCTTCCAAAAACCATTGTCATGTGGTACCAACCAAGTTTTACCATTCTAGTAAAATCACATTGGCATAACCATGCCTCCTATTGGGCACGACCATGTCTACCTCATAACTTAATTTCGGGCTGCATGTCCAAAACCGATTTTCGACCGGTTAACCGGTTTGTGCACCTCTAATGGTTAGTGAAAAAGGACATAACCAGTGCAAAATTTTTGAATTTAGAGGATAAAACCAGCAAGTTGCTACATTTGACACAATCAGTACTTTACTCTAATAATAATAATAAAAAACATGGTTGTAAAAGTCGCTAGGCGCTAGTTGGGCGGCAAGGTACCGCCTAAGGATTAATCGGGATTAATCGACACTAGGCGGATTGGAATTTTTATATGTAATTTTACAAATATATATTATATACAAATATTAATATCAATAATTTAATATAATACTTTCAAATAATTTAAAAAATAAACTTAAACATAATTCAAAGTTCAAACTTAAACACTGAGTTTAAAGTTTAGAGATGAATTTCGATGTTAAGTGACTGTATTTGATGTTTTAGAGACATATTAAGGACTTTGGGTTGAGCAATGTCTAAATAATCATAAAATTGGTCCATTTTTACCAGAAAAAAGTCGAAAAAATAAAAAAAAAAATAAAAAATCTGATTAGGCCGCCTAGGCCAAAATCGACACGGTAGAAGGCCGCATAGGCCGATTTTTCCAACACTGATAAAAAGTAATAAAAAGAGAGAGATCTATGAGATATTTAATTAATTATAAAGTGTTTTAGAGCAAATGAGTTAATTGCAAAGATTGGACATCGTCTCGCATTTATAAATGGTTTGAACCTCATGATCGACCATGCAGCCTAATTAACAGTTCTTATTTTTGCATTTTAGCGTTGTAACACATCCAATTTCACACAACACAAATGTCACTTCAACCGTTTAGTAACTACTTTTAAAATATGGAAATTAATTAAGACTAGATGACTTTCCAATGACTTGGTAGCCAAGTTTATCCATTCATAGTAGCATTATTCTTTATTTTCTTGTTTATACAAGATTTATTATGATTTGGCCACAAATCAGAGAATTTATCAGAATCCACTGTTTACCCAAGGTTTGTTTATTTACCCATGGATCTGTCCTCAAATCAGAGGCAAAACAACCCACTTTCAAGTTAATTAGGGTTTATTTATTAAACAGGATCCAACGCTATTAAGAGTAAGAGAAACCTGACCTGACCTTTTAGGAACCCACACGAAAACTTAAAAAATCAATTACCTGGTGATGAAAAACAGTTGATATATGACTATTTGACACAAACTGAATAACACATAATAAAACAAACTAAAAAAATGTAATTTATTTATTAAAACCTCAATATCAGTCAAAGAAGTTCAATAATGAAAGCTTTACCTCTTCGAGGCGAATAATCAATCTGTACCAAAGCAGGCATAGCTATCTGCAACGATTGCGACTTAACTCAATAAAACAATTGAGGTGAAGATGAAGATGAATTTGAACCCACAAACAAAATAACCCACTTTCAAGTTAACTAGGGTTTTACCAAGTACAATTTAACATAATATCATCATCAAAGATACCATCCTATATGATCACTGATGTGCCCGTTGTTGTTGCTGCTGCTGCTGATAATAACTGTTTCCTGTATTGTATGTACCGTAGGCTTCATTCCCACCATACCCGACACCCATGTTGGGCTGGTTTCGGTTTGGGCCGTGTAAATCTACAGGCCCATACTTGTTAGCGTTCCAATGTTGACCTCCACTTGATCTAGAGTAATTGTAATTCCACTTATGTTGCTTGAAGTATCTCTTACCAAGGGTATTAGAATTCCTATCCCTATGAAAATTACGATCACGCCATGATTCTTCTTCTTTTACATGCAGATTTTCACGAGGGTAAGAGGGTAAAGGTGGAAAAGGGTGAAAAGTCATTCCTGGAGCCACAATCCAACTCTCTGCAGGTGCACCTTCACCATTGGAGGTGCCTAATTTTTTAAGAAGAGAACATGGAAGCCCGAAGGCAGTGGGCAACTGTGCCATGTATCGGTCTTGTGGTTGTCCTGTGACAGTTTTACTGTGGTGAGTGGCAGTGGAAGGTGGCGAAAATCCAGGAGGAGCATCCACATCCATATCTTCGCCCTTAGTTTGATGATGTTCACTTGCACCAGTGTTTGACCTGAATTCTTTCTTTGATGGAGATTGTATATCGGGTCCCACCTCTCCAGGCTGATCCCACCTACTTTTACGTTTTCGAATCCGGGTTCCATCAGTGCAGCTGCTTAGACAGGATGCAGAGGATCCTTCAACCAGACTGATTGACTGTTTGATGGGGTTGTCTGCAACTTCCAAAGGTTTTATTTGTTGCAATGGAAAACTTGTCAAGTTGGAATTTTGTTGAAATTCCGTCCGATCTATGTCCCTTTCTGGCCGATTGACTCTTCGGGCAGACCATGGAATATACCGATCACGGAAGTTTCTAGCAATTTGATGAACCTGTCAATCAACAATAGAAATAGATTAAAAGGTGGGTCAATTCGGGTTTATTACGTCTTTAACCAGTTAAGAAGGCAAATCAAAGAATTTGGCTAAAAAAGGGAAGGGTCAAATAGGTTGTCTCTCCTAAAAGTGAGTTATTATTGCCTACTACCTCTACAGTGATATTGATAAAAACTCAAGTTATTATGCAATAATATTGCTTTTGTAATCATATTATCACACGTAATTCGGTAATTCCATTAAAAGATTAGACACGGATAAACAAATGTTTCAGGTCAAATGTACAAGAACTACCCAAATCATAATTAATCAACAGATTATTTGGTGATCAAAACAAGACAAAATACACTCTGCATTGGTCAATCACTGATTGGGAGTAATATTAAAAGAAAATATTTACAGTTCAACAGAAAACAAAACAATTTCACATGTACCTCTTTGTCAGCATGCTCTGTCAATGACAATATTGATTCCTTGAAGCTGAAAAAAGATAGAAAAGCATCATACATCTTAGATATCAACTACAAAGTTGCTGCCCAATTTCCAAATGTGAAATAATCCAAAAGCCGATTAACTGAACTGTTAAATGGCATCAAAACAAAATAAACTCAAAATTAAAGGCATCAACTAATTATCAAAACTTAAAAATTTATAGTTTAAGATGAAAAGTACTTGACTTTGAGAGTCTATGTCTGCATATAGCATATGGTAACAAAATAAAACACCAATCAAGTACTATCAACTAATACAGGGAAATTTTACTAACAGAGCATCTGCATGGCATATAGCTGATCCCACATTTTATAAGCGACCAGCAGGTGCTATATCTGCTGTAGGATTAAGTATAAAGATGGCAAGATAGATAATAAAAAAATTTCTTTTTTGGTGTGGGTCAAAACAGGTCGAGTCTAGAAACATCTTATTGCTATTTTTTTTGGTTGTGTTATGAACAAGTGTCTCTTAAAACAAACACACACACACATTTTTTTAGTTTTTATCATGAACAAGTGTGTTATATAGGTTACAAATACAATACTGTTAGGAAGATAATCAATAAAAAGATTTAGAAGGCTGTACACATTATAAAAATTTATTTCAGGAAGCCCTCCACACATTTGACCCGTTCCTCTTTCAGCTAATTTTTTGTGTCCCATTTGGACTGCTTAAGTTAAAACATAACCAAATCAACCCATGCGATGAAAGCAAACCTTATCCCTATCCCAATACCATTGTTATAAGGTCCCGCATAATGACACTACAACACTAGACACATTAAAAGTTAAGTAACAAACATAAAAAGGATAGCTTGATCATACTGAATTAATAAATCAAAAATTAAGAAATTCATAATTTGTTCAAACCTTTCAACTCCAGGTTGAGAAGATTTTAAGATCTTCTCCACCGTGAGAATCTTTATTTCAGCTAGATACTCCAAAACCTGCATCAAAAAGTATAAAATTAAACAAGATCACTGTAATGATCAAACACGAAACGTAGTTATAGCCCATCTTAGTCACTCAACAACTTGGACTGTATAATTTTATCAAATATTGTTAAATTTACCTTGAGAAGCTTTCGTAGTATTGGAGTCTTATTAAACACCTTTCTATAACGCTTCAACAAAATGTGTAACATCTGCAAACCTATAACACAAAGAAAAAGAAAACCAAAAAACAAAAATATTAAGAACAATAAAGAGAAAAAAGAAAGTATGTTACTAATAACAATTTTAAGAAGAAACCATAAAAACCATACCATTCTTGTTGATTATGTCGAGCAAAACTGTTCTAGACTTTGTTCTTAGGAGTGCATCAAGAATCATAGAAAGGTCTCGATTGCTGAAGCAGCCAGTCACATTCATGGAATCAGTGTTTACTTTTTTCCAATATATAACAATTCAACATTATAGAAAAGTCTAAAAAACAACCTTTGAATTCCTTCCCCATTGCCACCATTAGCAGTAAAACATAGAAGTGTCAGATAGCCTTTCCAAGCATCCTTCAAGACAAACATACATTAAAAACCAAAAAGATTTAAAAATTTACAAAAACACAATAATTAAAAAAAAAAAAATCATTGCAACATTATTCGTATGCTTACTCTTCGTTTGCTTATACCCCCTTGGGTTAAGAGAGTATTGAGTGCCTCTTCAACTACAAGATACCAAGCAGGAAACTCTTTAACATTTGGTCATGTTAAAAATAGAGAATTTCTTAAGAAAATGGAAGATTATAGTAAAAGATAAATTACCTGCTTCAAATCGACCAGTTAAGTTATCAACCACTAGCTTTTTGGGTTTATGAGGTGCTACAGGTGGCTTGGTTTCTATCTCTGTTTGCTTGCCTTTGGATTTCCCTTTCTTCGTTGCTGATGGTGGAGAATGTGCTTTTGAATGAGATTTTGGTTTTAAAATGATACACTTTTTGTCATACAGAGATTTAGGTTTCTTCTTAAAATCACCGTCTTCTGGTAACAAGTTAATGGAAGTTATATTGTTACTTTGTTTTATTATTTCACTCTTCACTTTAAAAGAAGTATCAAGTGGTTGAACAAAGGATGGCAATAGTCCCTCTGTATTCTCCACTTTACTCTCGGAAGCTGATGTGGCAGATGGAGACCTTACAAATGAAACCTCTCTTTCCATAGATTCAGTTGCAGGATCAACATTTTTCTCATCCATGACAAACAAAGAATCTAGACTTTGATTATTTTCTACGTCGTTAATCAAATTAGTTTCTTCAGTGGTAACTGTTACGGATATTAGATTATCAAATTTATTATTATTATCCGGATAGTAAGTAGCAGGTTCAGGATGTTCATCATCAGAATCACCCAGAACAACTGTTTCATCATTTAATGGATCACCACCAATAACACCCCGACACCTGGATGACCCACATACACATTTTTTAGCAGCAGCCCCAAAAACCCTTACATAGTTGTAATCAAATGTCAGTTCTTCCCCCTGAATTATAATGAAGTGTAAATTAACCAAATTAAAGAGAAAATAGTGTCAAAGTGACATTCTGAATATATGGTATTTTTTTTATGTTGGATTTGAATGCAATAATACTAGAGTAAAAGAAATGCATACCTTCTTGATATCCCTAATTGCAAAGAGGCCAATGCAGACTTCTCCATTCACCATCCACTGGTCAGGAACACAAAATAAATGGTAATTTTGACAATATAAACATACAACTGAAGTATCAAATTTAAAATTAACCAATGAGCATGTTAATTTTACAATTCAATATTCTAATAAAATGCCATCAAGTATATGATTTCCACTGAAATTTAATTATATTGAACATGTCATTACTGTAACTTCAAAAAATGCCAGAACCCATAATGTGAATTCAAGTACATGTAAGGATAAAATGCTAATGACATACAAACATTACAAATAAGAAACATTGTGCTATGTGCTTATACAAACCTTTTCAGTACGACAATTTGGTTCACAGCTGTGGTTTATAAAACGACCCAAATTCCCCTTAGCACAGGCATCTATTACCTGAAATTAGGAATAAAAGGTCAAACATGATAGTTGAACTTCATTAAACAAGTTGTAACAATTCAACTGAAATTAGGGATAAAAATGATGAGCAAATAAAAAATGGTAAAGATACGAATCACAGCTGCTACTAGTACTTAAATAAGTTTTTTCATCGTTTCTAGATATTTTCTACGCCATTTGTTGATTTCATGCATCAGCAGGTGTATTTACTTCGTGCTTAGTATATATAGATTGTTTTCAGCTAAGATTCTTGATGAGATGTTAAGTTTTTCCTAGAATTATCAATTCTTTTCTTCCAAAAATGATATCACAAGTGAAATTACCCATAGTTTTCGTCCATTTTGCATGTAGTCTATTTATGTTTTCCACAAATCCCAAATACAAGAAAATAGAATGAACTACCGTGCATGAATAGAAAGTCACCGATCAGATTAAAAGTTCACTGCTCGCACTTGAAGCCTTTATATCAAGAATTTAATCTTCAGAAAAAGATTACTGTTTTGCAAATTAAAAAAAAAAAAAAGAAAAAGAATCGAAGATTTCAAAAAAGCTGGTTCCTTGATAAAAGGACTCTGATGGGAATTCCTGTTCCTAGATCCATTATTTAGATTAAAAGAATGGCCTTCATAGAAAGACATTATGAACACTTAAGAAACATTTCTCTATATTTTCACTATGAAGCACAATAAACTGAGTATAAGAACCACTAAAATGATAGTTATCCTAAATTTTGTTTTTACATTAATATTACAGCAAAAGAGTTGTAATTTGTTCCTCATTTTCCACTTCTGAAATAAAAAAATATGAGCATCTCAGCTATAATGGTAAGATTAAAGGATTAGAAACCAACAAACCTCACTTCCATTCAATGTCATAAAATAAAAATGCTTATGACCCTTTGAGGCATATTCTTTTTGTCGGGCCTCATAAGCAGGCATATCAAGCACCTACAAAAATCAAAATATGAAAGAAAAGGGTAAACTTGAATACTACAATTTCAAACAACAGAATATTGAGTTATCAAGCAATTCGACATATTACCTCCCCAACATATTCAATAAGGAACCTTCCTTTGGGGATATCCTCTTGCAACTGAAGCCCACAACCCTTCTTACCAGATGGGACACATTTCAATTTAGAATATTTACGTTTCTGGAACTGCAGTGATATAAAAATGCAAGTGTTGTAACCTCTTTGAGAATAAAAGGTAACAAGAACTGAAAAACATCAAAAAATATTAAGAAAACCTGTTGATTTGAACAAAAATCTCCACATGGGCATGTTCCTTTTACGCATTCTATGTTCAGCATCCTATTGAGGCATTCATCACGGCATCCCATGCGGCCATCTATTGGAGGTTTGCAGTGGCAAACCATAACCTAAATAAATTAACGAAGAATATGCATTTTAGTAAACACACATTACTTTAATCCACAAGCATTATCTCATTAATAATCAACTAGACAACAACGGTTCTTATATAAAACAAGTAATCTGACCTCATCAATGGGTTGGTTTTTTCGATTGCGATGCAAAAACATGTTTGTCTTAATAAGTTTCCATGTGGGTTGTGGAGGATCTGCAACAAGATGTAGACACTTCACTGCTTAAAATAGCTAGCTAATGACGTGAATGGAATGGTGGTCATTTCAACCCATTTACCAAATAATTAGCTGCTTTGAGTTGCATTTTTATCGCTAGTAGGTCAGAGAGATTAAGCTACATATTTAATTAGAAAAAAGAACCTTGTCAAATAGATCGGGTTGAAATTCATCCGAAGTGTACTCGAATGCATAAAACCTCCAAACACTTTGTAAACAACTAAAGATTAGTATTGTAACAATGTGAATTTTGCAAACCAAACCTGGCACATATACTATGTCTATATTCAACAATAGTGCTTTATGGGTTGACCCGACCTGACCCAACCCAAGCAGGCATGCACTAAACAAATATAGATTCTGACTCAACCATTTTGCCCAGTTACCTTACCACAGACTTTGCCACCTCTAACTAATGACATTGAGGCACAAAAACTGCCAAACATGGCATGACTAGGACAATGAGTACCTGTAGGCTGCTTTTGAGTCAGCTGACTGGAATTCAACCGAGTATTATTACGAGCATCTTCCTCACAAGATGCTTCAGATAATTCCAACTCCTCGTTGATGTCTGCATTTGACTTTTCTTGTGGAATAGAGCAGTCTGCAAAATCTTTATCCATGTTGTCCTTACAAATCCTTCATATTATGGCGGTTAAAAACTATTAATAATGTCTGATTAAATCTTATAAATGAAATCAAGTAGAAAAATTATACCATCTGCATTCTGTTGACTCAATAGAATCAGCAAGTACAGTTGATATACGTCTCCATTTATGGCAATCATCACAACACACCCAAGCACTTCGTGGCACCATGGTTGAGTGGGATAAAGGTCCACTAGTGCTTCTAGAACCTTCTTCTAGTCCTCTAGCATCATTTGTTTCAAGACTTTCTAAAACATATAATGAACCTTAGAACTATAGTTAACAACTAAAAAGTAACATATATCTATAAGATACAGAAAATGTTCATAAAGCAGTATACCTGGTACTGGGTGAGTTTCTGTATCACAATATATCTGATTTTTGTCACTCTTCTCTTTATTATTTCCCTTAGCAGTCAACTTGGCAGGTGATGTTTTCAGGTAGCAATTGGCTCTGTTCTTACTCACTGAAGATTTTGGCTTTGAATTTTTCTGAATATGTTGACTGTTAGATCTTGACTCCATTGACTCAATCCCAGCAATGCTACTATCAGCTTTCATGACACTTTCAATTGTCAACATATCCATGGAAAGCCTAACTTCTGTTTGATGGTATGATGTCATTGTTCCCGTTTTACATCCTTCCTTGCTAGAGTTAGTAATTGGCATGAATGCCACACTAGGTGATGATCCTTCAATTTGTTTTTCACATAATAAAACATCATTAACAATTTCCGGACTAGGTATTCCACTTGCAACACCACAATCATCTGATTGAAGAGAAATACAATCTTTTGAGGAAACCCTAATCTCTTCTGTAATATTTCCAGTAATATGAGCATCTGGAATTACATTAATGACTTCTGAATCAGGTGAAGTTCCAGGATCTAAGCACCTATTTTCAATTCCTTCCTTTTCTGCAAGATTCATGTCAACATTAGGTGATTTTAATGATACGATCCCTTTATCCAGATTCACATTAGAGGCCCTATAAAGCTCTTCTTCATAATTTTCCTTTACACCACTTTGCAAATTGGAAGCCTCTATTTTAACCTCCCTGTAACTTTCAAGATCTTTTTCCATATCGGGTATAGTATTAAATTGGCAATTTTGAATAGGCATTGTCCCCAATTTGAACTTCACAAGAAGGCCCTTGTTTGAAGCTCTAAACTCACCTTTTGAATTCTGTATGCTTTTATTCACAGAATCAGTATTCTTCTTTCCTCCCCTATGAACTGTTCTCCCCTTTATATCCGCATTCTTTTCTGTATTTTGCTTAAAAATTTCATCAATTTTTCCTTTAAATCCCCAAGTTGAAAGACGAGAATGTCTAAGCAAACTACTTCTTGGTCGTCTTACAACATCTGCAGCAAATAAATCTACCATTGGTCTCTTACCAGAATTTTTTCTGCTTTTTCTTGCAGCCAATTTGGTACCTTTTTTCTGGTTCGATGAACTCTTGCGACTACTTCTTCGATTTGATGCACGTTTAGTTTTATTAATTTTATTTCCAGTATCTTCTCCACTAGTGTCTCTCTTTTCAGATAATCCATTTAATACGTTAGAGTTTAAAGGGTCAACAAGGGTATTTGTCTTACATATATTTGGTCTATCCATGTTGTTACAGAGCTCAGGCTCAGGTTCAGGCTTGGGCTTAGGCTCAATGACCGGAAATCGCTCACATGGTCCTAAGTGAACTGATAGCTCATCAGCTAAATAATTAGGCTCCATAGTAGACACAAACTCGTTAAATTCACATGAAGGATATTGTGCATTTTCTGCTGGTGAAATCTCAGAATTCTTATTGGTCATCATCAACCCATGCATTTGACAATGACAATATGACTTTGATTGGTCAAAGCCCTAAGAACCATCAGCTTGCTTCATAACAACCATCACTAGTCTACAAGGAAAAAAAGTACATGTAAAAATACTTTCTTAATTCAACATCATCATATGAAATTTTGTTAGGAGTCTAACAAAGTATAGAATATTGTTATATCTACATATATATACATATATGCATCAGAAAACTCAATTCTCAGCCACATGTTCATTGTATAAGACTATGGAGTGTGGAGGCCTCTCCACTGAGTGTCACATCAGCACCACATATATGTATCAGACAACCCAATTCTCAGCTACATGTTCATTGTATAAGACTATGGAGTGTAGAGGCCTCTCCACTGTGTCACATTAGCACCAGATCACACCCCATTCCACTCCACTCTACACCACACAACCAAGAAAATTGACACCACCACTCCACTCTATGTTTCAGGGAGCAGAGTGTAAATATCTATCGAGTTAAAGTGTAAAAAGATGGGATGGATATGAAATTTGGGGGAATGCCATCCCTCAGCTGAAAGAAACACACACACACAGAGAGATATATATATATATATATATATATATATATATATATATATAAAAACATGTGTGTGTGTGTGAATTGTGCTAAAAGAAACAAATGGCAAAATGCCTGTAGTTGTTTAAGGCACACAGAGCAAATGCTTACAATCATCAGTCACCTAGTACTATATCTACAACCATATTTAAACATGTTGCCAAAGTAAACTAGATGTGCATTTTTACTTTGCATGCCATAAAACACAATAAAAACATTAAAACAAACATGTACATGTAAAAACAGACCATTCCTTATGTTGCCACATTAAAATTAAACATGCACATACACATGGTGTGTACAGATACTGCATCAATGTTGCCACATATATTTCAAGACTATGTCTTTATACCATAGTCATATACAAACATACATGTTGGAATACACACAGATACACATATAGATAATCAAATTTTACATCCAAGCTTTGTGTCAATTGTTCTTCAAGTAAATCCATCCTGCAGGATACCTAATTATCTGGAATTATAGTAAAAAGGATGTAAATGTGTAAATATTTTACTATCTAACATAGTAACATGTGAAAGATGAAAATCATCAATTAAAATACCAGCCAATCGAATCACAATGTCCCTTACAATAACCAAATCCAAGTAAACACACACATATATACTTATACACAAAGCAAACAATTTATTATCACCGCAATCATCAAAAACAAGGGCAAAACCCTAGAAATCAAAGACACAAACACCCAAATTAAAACCCAAAAACCTAGCCGAGGGACTGCATTCCAAGGCCAATGCCGTATCAGATCAAAAAACATACGATAAACATACACCCACCGACACAATAGACACCGATAATTCGATGAAAAAAAGGACCCAAAATCATCGTACCTGAAGAAGAGGAATCAGCAAGCAAAATCAAGAATCGGAGGCGACGTGAGGCAGCTTGAATTTGTGATTGCGTCGATTATCAACACACAATTGATAAGAGTTTTAGAGAGAGAGAAAAGGGGAGAATCGGGTTGGCGCCGTAGAGATACACGTTTGGTTTGGGGGAAATTGAGAAGAAAGGTCTACGACCCCAAAACGCGATTTACAACACACTAATTTGTTGACCGGTCTATCTTTTTTTTAACAATTAGTTTGTATTACTATGAAATATTAGATTATCATTGTTTCTATCGCTCCGACTCAACCATTTTGAAGATCTAAGGCGAATATGTTATTTTAGGACCCTTTTTCAAACTTAGAAATTTTGAATTGTTCGGTTTTGAATAATTTTAAATCTATCTATTTACCAAATCGATCAATATTAGGGTTTGTCTAAGTGAATCAAATTCAATCAAATAAACTTAACAAGCTAAATTCAACATATAAAATTAAAACTTATTATGTTCAAAAAATAATTAAAATAAAAAATGAATATTTGTTAACCAAAGCTAAAATCGAATTCAAAACACATATACGGTTAGGAATTAAACTAAAAACCGAACTGACAATTCGATCCAATTTTTTTGGTTAAGGATACAATTTTTTTTTACACTATCAATATAAGTGATAAACTAAGAAATACGATAATCAACTAAGCAAATAATAAAGTAAGAAAATGATCAACTAATTAATCAAATCTTAAATACACAAACAATTCTTTAAAATCGTGATATACGTCTATTATCTATATTAAAAAGTAGAAAAAACTTTTAATTAAATTATTTCATGTG
Organism: Mikania micrantha; assembly: GCA_009363875.1. Classification (NCBI taxonomy): domain Eukaryota; kingdom Viridiplantae; phylum Streptophyta; class Magnoliopsida; order Asterales; family Asteraceae; genus Mikania; species Mikania micrantha. Next base: position 22,703,290 of record CM018692.1, read on the forward strand.
TTACCATTAAAATATTTATACTAACAAAGCAAATGTAATGAGCTTTTAGTTTAATACCTTTGAGTCTAAAAGAAAATATCAAACCAATTAATATTTGTACCATTATATATGAAATATTAAATAAATACATAAAAATTATTGTATGTTTTTTAGAATCGCGGCCCCAAAATTTTGGGCGCCCTAAGCCCCTCGCCTATTATTACCTATATAAATATAAACCAACGTCGGTGGTTTTTTCTATATTATTATTCTATGTTTATACTAGACACATACTATTATTCTTACTACAAACAACAAAACTGCCGTCAGATGAGTTGGTTTGAGCTATGAGATTTTAAACATTGAGTTGTGGGTTCAAACCTTGCTTTTATGTCTTTTTTTCGTTCTTAATAAATTTTTATCCTTACGTAAAGATTTTGTCTCATCTTCATATCTGGTTCATTAATATCATCTTTTTGTTCAGTTTATCAACACATGCAAAACACTTAATCATCAGTTACAAAATCTCTTCCAAATCTTGATCAAGAATCCACCCCAAATCCAGGATCGATTTTCTTTCTTCTTTTCAACAACCCTTATTTTCTTCTTTTTCATTGTCTTTTTTTTATTCATTTTTTTGACAGTCTATCGTTATCAAATCGTTCCCCCACAAACGAGTCACTGTCGTCACAAATGATATCTAAACTTTAAATTCCATCATATGCTTTCGGGGTTACACTTTTACCTCCTCAATTTTCTAAAAACTTTGTAAAATGTTGCTTTAACTTCCACAAGTTTCTAAAGTTTTTAATTTACCACTTTTGTTCCTTAGCTAAAATTAATAATTTATTAGGTGTTTAGTTTTACATAAGAGTCTGTATAAATTCGGTGTTGATTCACGTTTCAATATAAAAATTTTTGGAAAACAAATTGAGTCAAATATAGCACGTTTTCGTACTTTTTTATACGTATGTTGGTCTACGTTTCAACGTAAATTATTTTAGGATATAGGTTATGTCAAATATATTGTGTTTTCATTTGGGGAAATAAATTCCAAGTCTATTACGTTTTGATCAGAGTCGGCCCCGAGAAAAAAAAAATTTCGGGGCCTTAGGCGAGAAAAAAAACAGGGCCTTTTCATGAGTGGTCTTGAACTCGATTTGTTTGGTTAACCGATAAAACAAAATTTAGATTTAAATTTATCATCTTATTAATAATATATAAGTTGAATTCGGTTTATTCGGTTTTTAACCGATTTATTTGGTTTTTAGTCGGTTTATTCTAAATTTAACCGGTTTATTTGGTTTTTATCGGCATATTCGGATTTAACCGAAACCTAACCAAACCACTTCTGCTAGAAGGCCATTTTTAGGAGTTCCAAGAGCCGTCAAGTTACTATCTTGGTGTTACAAGGCTTTGAGAGGTAGTTCTAATGCTTATTTTGCTCATATAACACTTAAAAACCACACATGCAAGCTTAACGCCCACATGCAAGCTCTCAACACACCACATGCACGAATTCTTGCTTATACAGACTTGTGTTTTATCATCTAAATGATTTATTTGAGTGGTAATAATGAACTATTGGGAATATTGGAGCCATTGTGGTGCTATTTGTGATTTTGGGTTAGTGATGATCACTTTTGTTTGCATGCATGTATGATCTACCATGATCCATGATGATTTGAGTATGAGTATGTGTTATTTATGATATTGGAGATATTTGTATTGAAAATCATGAGATGAAATGGTCATTTTATGTTATGCTAAGCATACTTACTAAAAATAGTAACTTTATTTATGCAAAATTTACTAAATGATGTTGTATGTACATGCTACATGCATGTAACTTTAAATGATGATTTGTGATATATGATGATAATATTTGCATAAGAGAATGATTGGAAATGTTGAAATGGTCATTTGAGGAATATTTGAGCATAGTGACCATTCTTAGTAACTTTATTACGCATAAACTTGTTAAATAATGAATTTGGTGAAATAGGTAGGTTGAAATGATGAGATATAGTTAATAATGAGATTATTAGCAAATGTCAGGGCTTAGTTAGATTAAAATGATGTTCTAGGTGAAACCTTCTAATTTTAGAAACTTTATTATGGGATTTCATTAAATAGAATCATAAGCCTAGATTGATTGATGATAAATAGCTTAAAAAGATGTATATAATGATTATGTGAAAAGTGGTGTGATTTTTGTTACGAAACATGCTAAATATAGAAACTTTATATTTTAGGAAACTTTAATTTCTAAAAACGGACGTACGTGTTTGTTTGATCGTATGTAACAACGTGCTAAGTGTTAACATGATCACCTGGGACTAATGGGCATGTTAGAACTATTAAAATGTAATTCGTTGTAAACTTGCTAAAAGCGGAAACTTACTGTCGCACCCCGGCCTTCCCGGCCTGAACGAAAGGGCGCGACTCGACTGATCTTGCAGCATCGCAGTCTCCGGTCACACAGTTGCGAGACCTATATGTCTGGTTGCATACGTACATCCAATTACTTGGACAAAACAATTTATAAAATCAGAGTTGCGGAAGCTATATAAGTTATCAAAGCATATTTGAATTCATAATTTACGGAAGCGTTCATAAAACAGTTTTATAAAACGAAACAGAGTAACAGTTTGCGGAAGCGATTAAAGATGTTTAATAATACATAACGTAACAAATTGATAAATGTTCTCAAAATATCCTAAGACACTAAAGCTGATGCATGGGGCTCCATCCTAGCATCCTATCCTTGTGTGCGTGCCTTAGTTACCTTAGAAAACATGCGAGTAAAAGGGTCAACACAAAGGTTGGTGAGAGCACATGTTTTTCATAAGTAGTAAACATCCAATGTTTAAAGTAAGAGTTTGCGATTTACATATCATTACAATGCAGTATCGATTGATAGCTAGTCAATACAGTTATATTATATGCGGGTTCGTACCGAAGCTGACAGTTGTGCCTCCCGCCATGTCCATCACAAGACAATGGCAAAGTGTTGGTCAATATTGCACCCATTCAGACCTCCAATCGGGTTGGCCTCCCAGGCGCGATGGGTGGGGCTTGTCATGCCCAAATAGTACTATTCAAGATAACCACGCTAGGCGCTACGCGCTACTAACGGTCAGTGGAGTATCGCGAGGACTTTTAGTTGTGATGTGGTCCACACATATACATACAGTGATAAAGCATGTCCATACGTAAATAAAGTGAGTTGTTGTTCAAAAACAGTTATAATGCAGTGTTTTTTCCCCTAAAGGTTAGAAAAGTAAAAAGGGGCCGTAAACTCACCTGATAGTGCAGTTTACGGTTTTCGTGTGCTCGCTACCTGCGAGTGTAGCAGTCCTGCTAGTAAGCACCTATAACCATATAGGTGTGAGTATGTGTTTTGGGGTGTGTTGTATCCCATACAACTCCAAGTGTCGGTGTGCTCAACCGAGTGTGTGTGTGTTGACTCGACGAATCGTTGGTGACACGGTTGTTGTGTTTATTTGTCTTAATGCAAATAAGACACCAAAATGCATCCTATGACTCAACCCATAATGCTTTCACGAAATCCAGTTTTGAAAATCATGACGTTCCCGTTTCGGGAAACTTTCTATATTTAGAAGGTTTTTATTTTTGGAAAGTATAGTTACGAAATCCCATTTCATAAAACAAATCACTCTAGATTGTTTGTAAAAACACGTTTAAATACTTAAAACACATCGTTTGCGCATAAATCGCCATTTATGCCATTTTGCCCAAATAAAGTTTCCCTATTTGGAAAGTATCTGTTTAAAAATTCGTTTTCACAAATCCAAGTTCCCAATATGCTTAGAAATCATTTTTAAACATACTTTAATAATCAAAGTTCATCAAAACATTCGTAAACATCAAAAGCCCTCTTTTGATTTACAAAAGTTTCCATAAATAGTAAGCTAATACAAAATCATGTTTTTGACAAAATCAAATATCCAAATGTGTTTCTAAACACTCCAATATGCATTTGACAACATATAGACATGTCTAACATGTCTAGATCATCACAAATCTAAGACATGCACATAAAAGTTTCCTTTTATAGCAAGTTTCACAAAAACATCATCAAATCGATCATTAACTCAACCAAACTCAAATCTAACATTTCTAAACTATAAAATCATTAGATCTACAACAATATCACACAAAATCACCAACAAATTCGTGCTCAATAACCACATGGAGTTGCATGTGTTCAAAGACACTTGCATGTGGGTTTTTTAACCCTTGCATGTACGATCTAACCATTTACAAACATGTAAAACTACCTTAGAGACTAGGATTTGAGTTGTAACATATGCAACAGGTCCTGGAAATGGATGGGGATAATTCTTCAACGTGTTGATGGCTTCCAAGACTTCCTTGATGATTCTATGGCTCCCAAATACCAAGAACTAGCTCCAATGGTGATTCCAGGAGGTTGGAGGATTGGTTTCAGGGTGTTTTGGTCGAGAGAACAAGTGAAAGTTCGTAGAAATGAGAGAAGAACCGAGTGAAAATGAATTGGGGTTGGTTTTATAAGAAATTTGATCTGCATGGCCTTCGCGTACCGCGAAGGCTGATCAAAAGGCTCATCGCGTACCGCTAAGGAATTCGGGAGTCTCGACTCCCGGTTTGCTTCGCGTACCGCCAAGCCTTTCGCCAGGGGGTCGTCGCGTTCCGCGATGGGTCCATTTTCATGTTTTTCGATTTCGTCGATTCGATTTCGCTCGTACTCGATTCCCAACGTTTATCCTAAACATCTAATGCATGTTTAGCACATAATCATATAATAGCACATAAGTTTGATCACCAACGTTCGTGTTTACGAAGTGTTTGCACGCTTGATTAATCCTAATCAACGTGTGATACACAATTCAATAATTCCCCGAATTATTGTTTTTGCGTTAGTGTTTGCCACCCTTGGTTTCCAAAACCAATGTGCAATGTACGATTCGATGGTTCCTCAAACTATCGTTTCGCAGTTGTGTGTGTTTGACTCATCTAATTAAACATAATTAAATGAAATGCAACAAGTATGAATGTAAAATACGTAGAGTGTAAGAGTTGCAATTTACTTGAAATTGCCGGGTGTCACACTTATTATAAATAGTAAGTTGTCCATTAATGTGACTTACGTGTTTTAATGCAACATGTGAACGATAACGAATGCTATACGAATTATAACTAATGAACGGTTCACCAATGGGTCGTTGACTTTGACACGGTCAAACATGGTCAAACACGAACAAACATTACAACCGAGGGTTGTTGAGCACGAACACGATCACAAACTTACGTAAGCCATACGATATAGGTAACCGGTGATCGACATATTCGAAGACCAGGAGCTTACGCGTATTTCTTATCACTCAGGTGAGTTTACGGCCCCTCTTTCTAACTCTTTTACAAGCTTTCAAAATAGGGGAGAATACATGTTGTTTAGTCAAACTTTACTGCTTGTGCAAACATATTGTGTATGCTGGTTTATTGGACAAACATTAAGGTAGTGTTTGTTTTTTGAAAAAAGTTCTTCTAGCCTCTTATATCTGCGCCGCGCAGACGTAGGAAGAGGTTGGAGGTTCGCAGACTATTTGTTTTCAGGAAGACCTTTCATTAAAAAAGGTCTGCGCGACCTCTTTTTGGCGCAGACGTGGTCTCACCTCTTCCCATCTCTGCCTACCTCTTCCCGTGTTTTTCATTCATCAAGGGTTTCAAACATATTCATCTCTCCCTACCTTGAAGAGCCGTCGCCCCAAATCTCATCTCCCTTCTTCATCTGCGACAGCCACCAACTCCATCGCCGGCATCCACCATCTCCACCGCCGAGAGAAGCCGACGCCATCTACAACTCCATCTTCTACAGCCACCGTCTCCACCACCGTCATCCACCATCTCCACCGCCGAGAGAAGCCTCCGCCTTCGACAGCCACCATCTCGCCCGCCGACATCCACCATCTCCACCGCCGAGAGCCCCTTCCACAGCTCCATCTTCGACAGCCCAATCGTGCTCGATACCCCCATCAATTAGTTATATTTTTGTTTTATTTCTTATTTTCAGAATTTTAACCTTGTTTGATTTCTTAAAGTTTTTCTGATTTTAACCTTGTTTGATTTCTTATAGTTTTTTCTGATTTTAACCTTGTTTGAATTTCATATTGTCATCTCTGTTGTGTTACCATCTCTGATTGAATTTCATCTCCACTATTGCCCTTGTTTGAATTTATTTTGTGAATTTTTGGATCAAAGTTCCATAAGCTGTGTATTTTTGAATTATATATAATTGATATTGAAACTTGTATTTTTGGATGGATCAAAGTTCCATAAGATGTGCGATTGTTTATTCAATTTTAGCAGCTCGCAGACATCAAAAAACAAACAGTCTGCTTCTTGCAGACTGCAGACATTTGGTCCAACTCTTCTCTTGCGGATGTCTGCAGATGTGGTCCGCAGACTGCAGACATTTAACCTCTGAAAAAACAAACAGCACCTAAGTGTTGTATCGTAACAAAGACCTCGCACAGTCTTACCGTTAATGTATTCACAATGAGGTGAGTTTAGATAGTACTATTGGGTGTGACGAACCCCACGCGGCGCCAAGACTGACTGGAGGTCAGGACGCGTGTAATTTCAACGAAATGTCCATACGATAGGCATGGCGAAGGCTAGAGCAAACAAGTCTAGTTCGGCAGAGACGCAACTGACACTTGGAGCCTAGGGCTAAGAACAAACATATAATAAGCAACATGACACGTGACAAACATTCTTTTATATACTTATGTATTGATATCAAAACCTGTGAACTCACTAACCTATGTGTTGACACTTTTTCTTAACATGTATTCTCAGGTAACTAGCTTGCACTCGGATTCAGAATACACCTAAGGGATCAAGCACATGAGTCACATGCATCATACCGATTCTTTTTGAACAAACATTGTCTTTCTATTTATGTTAACTAAACAATGTAGTGTCTGATGTTTTACTTTCCGTTGCATTACAATTTATTTAATTCCACTACTTAGACAATTTATGATATTCCGATGCATATTAATTAATCAGTTTGGTTAATATTGTTGTTACAAATGTACTTTTCAAACACATATAGAGTCGTTCTATATGACTGAGAGCTGTGATTCTGGCCACGTCACACCGAGCGGCTTGACGTCGTTAGCAGGAATTTGGGGGTGTGACACTTATGATCTATCTCACCACTAAGATGTCGTAATGTCTTTGGCTGACCATTCTATTTAAAATAAAAAAAATGCAAGTAAACATTTTTTTCAAATTTAACCTGTGTGTTTCAACAAGTTTATAAGAATATCGATAATGATGCATGACACTCCTCATATCATGTTTTATTATGTCTGTAATACTATCATTCTTTTGCTTACAATGGGATTTTACAGTCATTTTAGTTACAAATAATTAGTGATATAAAAACCAACATTTGATTTTCTTTTCTTTTTTTTTGTTCACCAACTACTATGTTACACTTGATATTTTTTATTTTAATTAAACCTCAAATTCGTACAAACATTATTATTACTATTTGATCTATCGATTGACTTACATGTGTGGCATCTACTTAACGCCACTTTTCTATCATTAAACCATAATCACTACACGTAGTGCAGATAATACTTTTGTTCTTACATATATGGTTTTAATAGCCATATTTTTAACTTATATAAATTATTATACAATATCATATATATTTCTAACAAACATATTTTTTAACAATTATGTTTATAGCAGCTTTATTTTTTAACTTAACTATTTATATTCTGAACACGCATTGCACGAAGTATATGAAATTAGCTATATTAGCCATAAAAGTATAGTCAATAAAGATATTGGATTTTTATGTACATAACCTTATTTATATTAAGAGGTTGCAAAGGTTAATACAAAAACTGAGAGTTGGTTATATTAGTTGCATAAGTGTATTTAGTTTAGATGTTAGAATTTAGGGATTTTATCCACATAAAACTGCTTATATCAAGAGGCTAAGCTTAGTGGTCATATAAAACGCGACCCAAAATTGTCTGCCCAAGATACAACATATATATATATATATATATATATATATATTATAACAGTCAATCGTTGCTAGATTCATCACAAAAATTGATCAAGAAGTATGAACGCATAAGAAGATGTTGTCTTAACAAAACCACGTAAAAAGAAAAAAAAGAAAACAACGGGTTGATATCAATATTTGCTCATGGCATATTAAAGTGATGCTAAGGCTGCAAAGATCTTGCCCCTGTAGCATACAACACACTCAATCCATGCTCTTTAATTTCTATCACAGTCATCACAACCGTACCAACAATACCACCAACATTATAAGAAATTAAAACATATTAGTAAAGCATGTGGTTACCCTAACAGCTGCCTTTTAATTACACATCTACAATCGACATAACAATTTGGACCTATAATCGAGCGATCATAATAAAGGTGATGATAGAGGCATCATGTATGCAACAACACAATATGACACCAAGAAGGTGCCATACATATGATGCCCTGCTCATGTAAGACACCGACCTCTCTCATATTTACGTGACCTAACAAGACGTACAACCATCAGAACATCAGAAAAAAGGTAACCACCTTCAACGAAAGTCTATAACAAAAGAAATTTGCCGAAGAAGAAAGAGGAGTTCATGTAGAACACAAAATCCCCAAAAAAAAGGAAAAATGGGCAAAAGCATGCTTATTGAAAGACGAGGAGATAAACACATGAAGCCATCACAAATATTGAACAACTCATAAATACCATATCAATGCATCAACTCTTGCACCGTAGTACTGAAATAACCTAAACTAATTAATAATAATAATAATAATAATAATAATAATAATAATAATTAAATAAATAAATAGACAACAAGAAATTGAAGTCTTGACCATGTGAGTTTTGACCAAATTTAAAACCCTCACATTCTTTGACCTATTCATGTTCTCGTATTGGATCGACAATTCATCTGCCATTTACAACAAAATGGTCAAGGAATCGGATGTAGATCTTCACGTTGCTACCTACCGATTTATATTTCTCTCAAATCCATTGATTCCTCACAAAGATCTTTGAATCATAGAACTAATTTAGTCCCCTGTTTGTGCTCGGTTTACATCACGACGGCGACAATCGCCACATACTATCGCTACAATACCAGTTGCAAACAACAAAGACCCTTGACGCAACCGTTCACCCTTACTGCAATCACAATCTAAGCAATTAAGGTATCCTAGTGACCTTTCTTTTATGTTGGATAAAGATACATATCAGAAGGGGGGATGGGGATTTTGACTCAAAACCTGTTAATTGAAATTTGATGAAACAATAAACGAGCATACTAATTGTTATATTGCCACAAAAATTTGTAGCAATTCCTTTGTGAGTTGTTGTGGTGTTCGTAATTTGTTTACCAAAAAACTGTGATGGTTTTGGAATTTGAACATTTAAACAATAATGATAATGGGTATAATTGAGGGCACATACAAGATTCTTTTTGGAACTTAAGATAATAGAATTTTATGAAGTTTGTTGTATTGCACATTCACGTGCTTGCTACCCAGAATCCACATGTGTGTGCGTATATATATGCACTATGAACCCTTGTGAGTATCTGCACAAACTTCCAACATTTCTGATGGTAAACAAGAAGCAGACAATTCAATACGTATGGATAAGAAAATGATGATAAATTAACTATGGAACTTATTTTTGGGTTTAAATGTATTGGGTTAAATAAAGAATCAACAAATTTCATTTGATTAATTAAGATGCATTCATAGGATGAATATTTACAAATAAAATACATATGCACATTAGATATGTAAAGGAAATTATGCTACAAATTCAGATACTAACATTTAAATTGAAAACACATGAAGTAAAAGAAGAAAATTAATTTAAAGATAACATGTAGGTTGTCACGAGCAGTTGAATAGTAGGTAGCATTGTTGGTACTATTAGAAAAGATTTACCTATGGTACGGATTTCTCGTCCTTTGATCGTAGCATTGATTTTCATATTATTCTTTTAGTGTACCTATTCCGACCTTCTCCTATTGTTGCATTTTATCTCTTGTGTCTCAAACGAATTGTCGTTGCTACTTTACTCTCTTTTGTAATTGTTATACGGCTTGTATTAGATAATTTTTGATATGATATACATGCGATAGATTTAGATACTTGAACTCATTATCGCATGTTCCCGATTATTGATTAGTTGCTTAACGAGACTTAGCATACCTATATTGAAATATTTTTGACTTGACTTTATCTTTTATTTGGCCTTAATACCCGAGCACATCCACCTATGGGTTCATAGGCCGTCAATTGTGGCACCCTTAATGTAACATCCCAACCCAGCTAAGGTCGACGATATTTCCTGAATCCCCTGAGTACCTGTTTTGGAAACAAAGAAAACAACCAAAACGAAATACGGCTGAGACAAAAATTTGCTAAATAACGGAAGAACGATAGTAATGATGATGAAATATGAAAAATAAACGATTACGAAACTGTCAAAAGATAGTGATGGCAAAGTCAACGGATGTATTACAACTATAATGATCATAAGATACATATAATAACGAATTTCAAAACGAACTAACCATACGATTAACAATTTCAATTAATCAGAACGAATACATAATCAGATAAGTCGTATGGTAAGGAGATGACTATTTGAGCACAAAACAAAACAAATGGTGTACACAGACCCGTCGCCCTAATGTACCAAATCGTGGGCTGTGGGCACACACCAACACTCACCAAAACGAAACAATCATCCTAGGACCAGTCCACACGCCTCCCAAAAATACCACTCCTCAAGTGCCAAAATATGGAGACATTATGAACCAGTCACACCGTCACGAATAGTGCTACGCCATTGATGCCCCAATGACGCACCGGTAGAATCGCTTACTGGAGGCTTGCTCGGTATCGGATTTGAAACAAATTACAAATACAGAACACCTAAACCAAATATCTATATGAGTTGTACATTTACATAGTTTTGATATCCAAATCAAATTACATTAAAATAAGCAGCAGAAATAGTAAATTGTTTAGCAGCGGAAAGTAAATAAGTCATGCAACGGAAATATGTTGCTTAAGACGCCACATTGTTATGAAAGTACAACTTTATAAAATATCTAGAATGAAGGCCTAGAATGCATGTAAGACTCTTCCTTGGTCCTACTCCAAGTACATCCTAGCATCGTGCATTTAGTTACCTGAGAATACATGCTAAAATGTGTCAACATAAAGTTGGTGAGTCCACAGGTTTAAGTATTTGAAAGCAGTAAAACATATATGTACTGGGTATGTTAAATTGTTTTGTTGGATCCACGATCCGAGGTGTGTTAGTTCATCTTACCGAAACTCGACTGTTTCCTTTGCCTCCCTGGGTCATCGTGAAACCCAATCAACATCGATATTACACTCGTTATGACCTCCAGTCAACGTTGTTGCCGAGTGGGGCTAGTCAAACCCAATAGTACTAAGTAATAACGACTCGTTTGTTCCACAATTAAAGGTAAGAGTAATGAGGACTTGTGGCAATAATAGTTACACACAAAAATTGTTTTACAACATACCAGTCATTTATCTAAAATAGTTGAAATGTATTCTCACCCCAAAAGTTTAACAAAACGTTTGAGAGTAAATGGTGGGGCTGTAAACTCACCTGAGTATAGCTGTGCGTTCTTCTCGAGAACGGTTTTGCACGCCTTTAGCGGTTACCTATAGCATATAGGTGTTATAAGTTTGTGTTCATATTTGTGTTGGTCTCACAGACCGTTTTCGTGTCCAAACGACTCTGAGTTGTTGTGTTGGTCGTGTTGACCGTGTTTGACCTAACGACCCGTTGGTGACGTGTTTAGTTCAAGTGATCGTTTCACGTGCGATTAGTGTCGTGTGATGTGTGTGAGCACATAGATTGCATTCATGGGATAACTTACTATTTATAGTAAGTTTCCGTTTTAGGAAAGCTTCCAAATTAAGCAAGTCATACAAATAATCATTTTCCATTTGTTCTAGCATGCATGGTTAACCTGTATAAACATGTTATCACATAGCACATAGTCACACTTAGTCAATTAATCCCGTTTCTCGTTTAATGATTCTAATATACTTTTTAACCTTACGTGATCATGTTGACACATAGTACGTTGTCATGCGATCAATAAACACATAGTTCGTTTTTAATCATTAGGGTTTCTAGGTTTTGACACGTTCAACATTGACAATCACATAACTATGAGCACAATGACCATTTTATATCATGTTAATCCATTTAGCATGCACGAATCATGTCTTGTATTCCTATTCCAAGAATTCATACAATAAAGTTTCCTAAAATGCAACTTTTCATTCTAGCATCCTTTTAACCCATTTAATGTCTATTATATGCTAATAATCTCATTATTAACAACAACACATTGTTTTAACAACCTATTTCATCCAAAATCATTATTCATCAAGTTTTCACAAAATAAAGTTACTATAATTAGTAACAATGCATCAAATGACTAGAATAATCTTCCTAATATATCCTTTATGCATAAATCATCTTAACATATCATAAATCATCATCTAAGCATGTCCATTTCGCAATAATCATCATCCAACAAGATTTGAGTTACAAAAGTTGCTAAAAATAGCAACTATCTCTCATAGGCCATTTATAACCATTTTAAGCCTAACAACTCATAACATGCATCCATATATCATCAAATATCATTTTTCAGTACCCAAAATCATTCAAAGTACCATAGATCATACATGCATGTTAATACGAACAATCTTTTAACATCTATGAACAAGTTAAGTCTTATGACACACTTTCAACATCATGGATCATCAAAATACATCATCAAACCATTCTAGATCATCAAAATCAGTAGTTATGACATCAAACCCAGATCTAAAACATTGAAAATTTGTGCATGGGTGGTTTGAGTGTGTGCATGTGGCCTTAGAGGCTTGCATGTGTGTGTTTATGTATTTTTATGCTACATAGGCTCAATATCTACCTTCTAAAGCTTCAAGAACACTGATAAATGGCTAGAACAGCAGCTCCCCAGCTCCAAAATCTTCTGAGATAGCCCTTGAGTAGATGCAAACGTTGGTGATGATGATGACAAGCTTCAAGCTTCTTCTTCAAGCTTCCATGGAGTCTAACAAAGGCTTCCAAGCTTCAAATTTGTGTTTTCTAGTGACAATGATGGAGTAGCAGGGTTGTGTGCTCGAGTTTGAGGTGTTTTAGTCAAGAAAATAGGATAGAAATGATTAAAAACGAGATAGGTCACTACAAATAAAATGCCATTTAATGGCATACAAAAAGTGTTTCAAAAGACTAAAAAAGTGCCACTATAAACCCCTTGAAGATTGTGTGGCACACAAAATAAGTGCCACTATAAGTGGTGACGCTAAAGCCTTTTAGTGGCAATTTTTCAATGTGCTGCACAAAGTTTTTAGACTTTTAGTGACACTTTTTTTAATGCCACAAAATAAAAAGACTTTTATAGCACAATGTTTATGCCACTAAAAATTAATTTTAGATACATATCCATGTTAGTTTTAGTGGCACTTTTATTTTGCCACAATATAAAGGGACCTTTAAAGGCTCGAATTTTGTGCCGGTAAAAACTACATATCGTTCGTTGTATAACACATTGTTACAAAGACACATTATTAATAATATAAATATAAACAAAAGTTGAAAAAGATTGTAAATAATAACATTAAAAAGTTCGATCGCAAACATAATACAAAAAATGTCTAAGAAATGTAATAAGCAACATCTTTCGATTTTCAATTGTTTACACATCACACGTAATTAATCATTGATGAAAATTCCACTATCATATGGCATAACTCGAAAACTTCTCATGACATCAACCCTGCCATCATCAAACATATAAAGAAGCATTATGATATTGAAGTCATCAAAACGATTACAACGAGAGTTGGACTTCATAATTTAAGAATAATTTACCTAAAATGCAATGTCTACAAAATTTGAAAAATTAGTCGCCCGAATGTCTATCTTGCCCTGTAAAATAGATAGTTTTAGCTAATCAAATTTCATATTAAGAAACCACATAAGCACATCCATATAATACTTCAACATAATTAAAAATTAACAAGTTACCGTTATCATTTTGACTTCTTGAAGAAGATATCTGATTAACTAATATAGCATATTTAGAACATTTTGTTTATTTTGATATAGCATATTTAGGCAATTTGTACATGGGCACTTTATCATCCCCCCATTGCTGCATTTTCTTTCAAACGCAAAATTCAAGAAGTTTTGAACACCGTCAACAAAAATTTGACTTGATCTTGGTGCATGATACATCCACGATCTATCCATGACTTCACAATTTAGGTTTAGATTAACTGTAAAAGTCAACGAAATAGTGATGATTTCCTAACTTTTGCCAAGAAACAAATTAATATAATGGGTCAACAAGAAAAAACAACCAGAATTAGAGAGTTACACGCCCCCCCTCCAATGGGTACCATTGTATAATCCTTTACATATATCATGATCCTTGCAAATGCTATCATTGCCTATATCATGTGCCAAATCTGAGCTAACCAAAAGCAAACCATATTGCAGAACTTGACATTAGATTTTCTAATTTTGTAATACATCAAGGAAGAAATATCACATTCAGAAAACAAATGAGAGATACTATCCTAAACTTTATGACAGAAAGTACACTTTTTTATTCTCGTGCTTAGTTGATGGTTAAAATTTTGCTGTAGGAGTGTTTTTGGGTGAATTTCATGTTTAAATGTGGGACGTTCAGGTGCTGGTTTATATGTTTAACTTGTTGGAAATAACCCGTCAAGTGACCTACGCATCACTTAATTAACTTTTCGTAAATGACACAACTAGTCCCTAAACTTATATTAATGTTATTTGATTGACATAACCGTAAGGATAAATTGGGTTAGTCTTCCTTTAGATGTCATATAAACATAAGGTTAACTGCAGAGGCGAGGTTAATTGATCAACACCATTAAATGAGTCTCTTTTCTCGGTAGGAACACTTGGGCAGATTCTGTCTCATTTTGAATCTTGGTTTTCACTTGCTTTAATTTGGTTCTTGTGTTTAGGCCAGACATACACACGAAGTAATCTAATTGCTGTAAACACATTTACAAAGCTTCTTCATCTCCAAATCAGTTTTATAAATCCTAAGGTTAAATGCAGAAGCAAGGTTGTTAATTGATCAACAACATTAAAAAAGTCTCTTTTCTAGGTAGGAACACTAAAATGTGCAGATTCTCATACTATTAAGCAACTGCTATTTTAAATATAATCTAAAGTGATGTTATCTTAAGAATAATATAATCTAACAACATTCACACATAAACAAATACATATAGCACCAAGATACAATACAAACTCAATATATGAGATAGTGCTATTTATGTGACCATCAAACAAAACAAATCAAGGAATGAGGCATCTATTATCTGTTTGATAAAATATTTCCAATAATAAACCTACAAATGATAAACTATGCCACTTCATAGCAATACGCATACAACACAGTAGATTAGAAGTGTTATTACTTAAAAAATATTATAATCCATGTTTTTTATAACATTCACGCATAAACAAATATTTATAGTACCAAGATACAACACAAATTCGTTACATGAGATATATAGAGCTGTTTCTGTGATCATCAAACAAAACGAAATAAAGAATGTTGCATATACTCTCTGTTCTGTAAAAATATGTCTAGCAATAAACCTACAAACAATGAGGTATCATTATACACAAATAAGCTCTCATAACCTCACTTGGCTATAGTTCATACCAATATGCATACAATATGACTCAAATAAGCGCGGGGTCAAGGGGGTTGCGCCCCTTTGCGGGGTCCAAGGGGCAGAGCCCCTGGTGGCGGTCCCGCTGACGAAAATGATTTGTTGCTATTTCACTTCAATCAATCAAACTGTTAAGTATAAATTAAGGAGAATAACAACAATTCATTAGGGACTTTCATCAAACTATTCATTGGGGACTTTCATTAAACATGTGGCATGCATATTAGGTTAAGAGAATTTCGTAACATAACAACAATTTCTTTGCAATTACTTGCTTAGTGGCAGACAAAAAGCCCTGACGAAAATGATTTGTTGCTATTTCACTTCAATCAAGCATTTGTAATAACGAATTGAACAATGGGGCAGAAATTAATTACCTGAGGCTTTAACTCACGAACACAATCACCAGGTATGTTAAAACCGTGAGAACTTGTGAAGCAGAAATCGTGGAAGGCCTGTTGTCGTTACCATGACAATGCAAAATTAACAAACCATTTGTATTAACAGAATAACGATGGGGCAGAAATTAATTACCTAGGGTTTAAAGTCACTCAGACGATTGATCGTGATAACTGGTAAAGTAGAAATCGACTAGAACTTGTGGTGGGCTGGTGTCTTCCTTCATCAGCAGAAATCAAGTAAAACTCGTGGGCTGGTGTCTTCATTCAACAACAGAAATCAAGTCGTACTCATCGTCTTCATTCAACAGTAGAAATAGATTAGAATTGTGAGAAAGGCTTGAGGGGGAATGTTTAGGGTTAAAACAAATTGTGAGGGAATAAATTTTTAGGAGGGAACTTTGATAAAATTATAAAATTTTGGTAGGAATTCTTTTTATTAAAATGATTAAATTCTAATGAAAATATTAGAATGATTTAGTGGCATAAATTAAAAGCCATAAAATATATATTTATTTAGTGTGGCATACTTAAAGTGCCACTAAAGTGTTAATTTAAAGACATAAATTATAAGTGTCACTATAGGTATGAGTTAAGTAAATGTGGCACACACAAAGTGCCACTAAACCTTATATTAGTGGCACAAAAGATAAATGACACAAAAAGCGTGTGCCACTAAATGACATTTTATTTGTAGTGGGTTGAGTGTTGAAGTGCTTTTGGCATCTGTGGCTTCCAGGCGCATAGCCTAGCGTGCGCGCGGGAGGCCAGGCATAGTGCCTGGATTAAAAAAATCCAGAAATCAATTTTCTATCCGCTCGCATAGCCCCGTGTGAGAGTGGCATCCCGGGCGCAGTGCCTAGTCCTTGGTGTACCGCCTAGACCCAAACACTGACTCTAGGCGTACTGCTTGGTAGTGTGTTTGAGCCCAATTGGCCCAATTATGTTGTTTAAGCCCGACTTTCGCGTATTTCTCGTTTACGATCGTCGTTTTGAGACTTATGGACGTTGTTTCACTTGTTTTAGGTTCCATAAAGCCTAATTGTTGTGAAATTAGGTTGTTGTTTCGTTTAGTTTACCAACGTTCGTTATTTAAGACGCGTGCGCATGTTTTCCGATAAATCCTCGAATTATCGCGTTGTTGTGTGTGTTTGGACTGTTGTGCCACGTGTCATACTAAATTAACTAATTATAGTGCCACGTAAGTAATAATAATATAAGTTATTATTAGAAATAAAGTAATTGTTGACGTGAAAAATACGAGGTGTCACATAATTTGAGTCAACTTATACGAGATCCAATGCAGTTAACTCTTGGTAGTGCTATATTGTTTTCTGTTTGTTTCGGTGATTGGCTTAACAATAGACATACTACGGCTATGACGGCGATACATTCGTGGTGTGATTATAGTTGCCGATAATAGGTGGATGATAGGTTGGTGTTGTTTTTTTTAAACATAACTTTGCTCGGGAATTGAAAGGACAACGTAAAGGAAAATTCACTTTAATTTTGAATGTATGATTTCAATGAGACATAATGTATTCAACTGTTAAATGGTTTCATGATTCACAAACGGAAAAATTATGATATCAGTTACAAAAGAATGCAAAGTGTTTATTAAATTCCAATTAGTGATGTCCAAGACCTTTAAACTCATTTTCCTTTGTGTTTTAAATTATCATGTTTCTTACAACAATTTAGTAATACATTAAATTAATTTCGTTTAAACAATTCTAATAAAAAAATATAAATAATTCTTTTAAACATAACTAGTTTGTTGATCATAGTTGACAAATTTAAATTGGTAAAAACTTATTTATCAATATCTACTTTTAACATTTATAAAAATTAGCGGCAATAGTAGTGCTAATAATAATATGTATTATTATTATCGTTGTTATAATAAAGTTTTTGAAATTAATCAGGGTGTTACACTTGACGTGCTATATCTGTGGTGGAGCGATTAGTCCACGGCATCTCTTACAGGTTATTGATGTGCTAAGTTGTTGCACTTATTGTTTATTTAGAGGCGTATGGATCGATCCTAGGATAATTGTTGTTTACTATTACTCGTGAATGGCTAAGTATGTGTGTCCATGCTTCCATTACACATTTATAGTACATTAGGGTTGCAGCCAATGTACATATTGATCACTGTTTACCGAGACTGGCTCATATGGGTATTGCTATTTGTTTTCTCTATTACTGATAAATTTTGGCTCAGCCGTATTTTTTTCTGTGGTTTTCTTTGTATATACGACAGGTATACAAGGGGCTACTGGGAATGTGTGAAGAGAGTGAATCAAGGAAATTAAGATATCAAGTTGAAGAATTGTGGAACTTACTAATATTTGACTTTAAGACATTCTATTATTTCTAGTTTGAACTGGTTTAAGGATTTTGTTTATTCAAGGATTGAAATTGGATTTAGTCTTTAATTATTATGTTTAATTGTCTCTGATTACTGTATTAAGTGACACATAAGCCCTAACAGGGTTGGGGTGTTACAAGTATCGTACAACATCATAAACGCGAAACCTATGGAAGTTCACCTAATCTTAATTGATCAACAAACATGCCAAAGCATATAACCATACAAGAAAAAAAGATCAATGAGTAAAAGACCTTAAAAGGAGATGTAGAAGAAAACCTTTACGTGACATCGCACGTTTTCAAAAGCAAATGATGACATGCAAGACAAGCAAGAAACATGTTTAAAAAAATCAAACACTCGAGCAAAGAAGAAAAATAAGGCAAAAGAAAACACACAAAAAGAATATACGTGGTAGAGAACAAAAGCAAGACCATGAGAAAGAAAGTAGAAAAACATGGTAAAAAATAGATAAATTGGAGAATTTTTTTTTGAAATAGGTTACTTTGCACGGGCTACATGGTTTTTAGGTGGTTTGTGAGTGTGTTTTGAAAAGTAGGTGAACCGCTACCTCCCTACACCGTGGATGCTTACATGGCTTGCAATCCTACGTGGCTCTCATTCTCACTACACCCGCTACCTCAACTAGCGGGTCTCTATCACGATTATGCATGAACCACTTGGAGTAGCGGTTGCCGCCTAATGCCATGTTAACAGGATAAGCTTCCGTAAATGATGATGTTAACCCATCCTAAGCACACCCTCTACTTGAGGTAGCGGGTCCTTCCAATCTTTAATTTCCCACCTACTTTTCAATTAAACCCCAACCACACACACACGATCATTAACCGGTCAGAAGCAAGCAATTAAATTGTACATTCATTTCTATCTATGCTACACACACATACGGCCAAATACATCCAACCAACTTTGCATGGGTGGTTGGTTATTAAATTTTGTCTTGAAATGCACACACACAAATACCGTTCAACCAAAATAAATATGAAACGTTGTCATCAAATTCAAGTTAAATAGCCATTTAAGAACCCATTCACAACACACTAGCTCGTTAGCATCTTTGTTTCAAAAACCAAACTCTCTCATTTTGAATACTACATCTTTCAGAAAAATGAGTTACGATTTACATCCCGGTCCAATCGTTGATGATGTGTTGTTTCTTAAAGATTCACACCGGGAGCGAGATATATTTAATAATAAGGAGCTTAAAAATTTGGTCTTTAGGCGTGCTGATCAAAAGTTTTTTTCGTTGTTTAACAACAACCCAATCACCAAAAATGTTAAACGCTACGTTAACTTTGTTGGTTTTGGTGTGTTACTTGATTGTGGCTATCGGAACCTTGATCATGGCCTTCTTGAGGCACTTATTGAAAGATGGCGTCCTGAAACACACACATTTCATATGCCCATCGGTGAAGCGACAGTAACCCCGGAAGATTGTTTAAAATTAACCACTATTTTTAATCATTTAAATATTTTTTTAATGAAAATTCATTAGATTTAGAGTGCATGCAACGTGCACGTTGTATAATATTTTATTTGTGCGGTGGTATTTTATTTTCTGATTCCTCGAATAATCTAGTTTCTCTTAGCATACTAAATAATTTAGAAAATTTAACTGTGTGTGGTCAGCTGAGTTGAGGGAGTGCTGTTTTAGCAGTGTTGAACATGAATCTATGTAAAGCAACATCGAGCAATGCCAACAACATTGGTGGACCAATGTATATATTCAGTTGTGGGCATGGTGTAGAATCACTACTATTGCACCAAGGATTCTACATTCATTTGATAATACAAGACCATATGGTGCCATGTACGGTTTAAAACTTTGTTATTTTTTTAAACAATCAAGTAATATATAATGACTTCTTTTAAATGTTTATAGGTGGCGCGAGAAATTGACATATAAAGATGCCATTTCACATTCGCAAAGAGCATGTAGATCACAACTACATTGTTTACAGGAAGGGGAGGTAATTTGTTTCGACTGTTTTTTTTTTGTGTTCATTATTTTATGTTGAAGTTTAATCATATTTTTTTTAACAGTTCAAGTGGAGACCTTATGGGGAGGTAATATCATTCCTACCATAAATTTGTACCAGTGGTATTCGCAATTGGCAGATCGAGTGCTATGTGATTTATCGGGATGTGGTTGAATTTTATACGCCACAAAGGGTTATGAGACAATTTGGAATGATTCAGCACATTCCCAGTCCTTTCCCTTTATACATTAATGACCACATGAAGTTGCACACATTAACTCGGTCTGGAAAGCCAGAAAGGAATTGGATGAATACTCACTCGGAATACGTGACTGTGTGGAACCAACGGTGACACAATGTTATACAAGGGGTTCGTTGTGCAACACCTACGGTAGAACCAAATTATATGCAATGGTTTTGGTCATGTACGATATTGTATATAACAAATCCTAAGTCACAAGAGGTCATGCAGCCCGGGTTCCAAGATCACGGGTCTAGATCGCAATTTTTGGTTTGTAATCATCTATGTTATAATATTTTCATCATTATCATTATATTAATGTTTTTTGACATGTTTTGTTTTATTTTGTATAGATGGATGTGATAAGTCAAACTTATCAACAAGTTGGGGGCTTTATGCAAACCGACTCAACATCGAATTTCCATAATTTTGAATTGTTGCAAAACACTGCGAATCAAGTTATGGGAATGGTTAACGAAGAAAGTCGTCTGCGTTACCCAACACATCTTCAAACCGAACTTGTTAATTTAGGTGGTGATGACACAATACCACGTAGTCTACAAAGGAGAGAAAGAAGATGTGGTAATGTAAGAAGTGGGCCTGGTACATATGGTGTTCAACATGAAGCTGGAACATCACATGTTGAACATGAAAATTATGAAGCTGGAACATCACATGTTCAACATGAAAATTATGAAGTACAAGCTTCAGAATTTTCAAGTGCTCCTTCCCCGTCTTTTTTTTGCGGGTATACAATCTAACATAATGTTTCAACACAATAATGAACAAGATGTGTACACCCCACATGCTACAATGTTGTCATTGTTCAACCAATCTCAATCTGAAGACTTTAATTATTATGCTCCTCAATTTAGTCCAAATGAAACACACGGGTTTAGTGGTATATCACCACTTCCTTCATTGGATTTAAATCTGCAGATGAGTGATGGAGAATGGGATGATGACACATTGTTGGCTCACACCACCCTAAATACTGAAGATGCCGATTAGTTACAAATTGCGTCTAGACGTAGGAATCCTCAGCGCCACAGAAGACGACCCGGATGTGGGACATAATTATGTTTGGTTTTGTATATTTTTATATTTAACATATTTGTTTTAATTTGAATGCTTTGTTATATTTATAAAAAAGACATCATTGTTATAATAATAATAATAATTAATTATTATTATTATTATTATTATTATAATAATAATTATAATAAAAAGAATAATAATTATAATTATAATTATAATTATAATAACAATAATTATTATTATTATTATAATAATTATAATAAAAATAATAATAATAACAATAATTATAATAATAATAATATAAGCGCGTGCTGCATAAAATATACAATTGAAATTGACATTACAACTGAAAATGACATTACAATACAATATTACAAGACATTTCTTAATGAGTAAAGTTAAGCACGTGCTGCATAAAATTCGTCTACCATAAAACGTCTGTATTTCATGCACGTATATTGTAGATTTCCTTCGATTTGATTAGGGAGGTCTAGAACGAGGTTTTGCATTAACATACAGACAAAAACTTCAGAGTTGCTTTCAACCAAACCATTGTATTGAGGCCAGACTTCTGTTCCTAATATTTTAATTTTTGGGATGACATCTCTACGACAATTTTCCCATAATAAAATATTGTCCAAAAAAGATTTGAACAACGTCTCAAATCTTGTTATTATTGGGTAAAACAACCGATGAATACAAGTTGTTTGACAAACGGCAGCGTCACAATTCTCAGTAAAGTACACATACATTTCAAGTGTTTGCATATCAACCCGTAGAAGTAACCAATGTATGTCTTCAATTACAATGGGAATACAAACCTAAAAATATTTATGCTAACCAAAATGGTAAATATTTTAAAACATAAGATTTACATTATTTAACCATAAATGATTGTTACCGTATCAACATCCTGTAATGCAGGGTTTTCTTTTTTCATTCCAATACAAAATGACAAAGCTCGATGGTTTGGTGTTTCACATAGAATGTCATAGAATTGTGGTGGCATGATAGTCTAAGGAAACAATTGCTCTGTATGACGATTCTTTGTTATTTCTTTCCATCAGAAACGCATCAATGTGGTAACCCAACCTTTTACATGCTTTAAAGTAACACATATTAGTTAGTACATAGTGTTTATACAATAATATGAATAATTGAAATGATAAGTATAATTTCTTACAAGTTTTGATAAATAGCCATAATTTTGATATCCTAATAATGATCCCCAAAACTCTCGACCTAACTTCATTTTTCCCACAAAAAAGCAAATACAGGATGATGCATCACCATTTTGATAAAATTCCATCACATTACTTGACCAATTTTTACTCTCTTCAACTGGACGATACCATCGTGTGTTTGTTGGGAGATTTTCTGGAGGTGTTTCTTGGACATAATTTTGGCTTTCTGGGGGGTATCACATACCACTTTATCATCATAATTTTGTGGGCTATCCATGGGTTTGATATTATGGATTAAATGTAATAGTTTGCAATGGATTTGAAGTGAGTGTCTACATATTTATAAGGATTTATTCACATGTTTTTAAGTTGGTAGGTAGAGGGGTAAGCTTTGAAATTTAAAGTGGGTAGGTATTACCGTGCAATGTGTTGTTTCTATAAAACATGTAAAAAAACTGGTTTGGAGTTGGTAGGTAGAGGATTTATGTGACACGGCTTTATTCTTCAAAGCCTGTTAAAGCGGGTAGGTAGTGTGTTGTTTCAGAATACATGTGGAGTGTACTATGTGACACAACTTTATTCTTCAAAGCCTGTTAAAGTGGGTAGGTAGTATGCTAATAAAATTTATTCATTTATTATTTTTTTTCAAAGGCTTGTTATTAAAGTGGGTAGCATTCTCATCTTTTGATTCTCAGAACAACTTTACACTACGAAAATGGCTAATGAAAGAAAAGCATTTTCAGTACCCAAAAGTCCTCCAGTATCTACAACTGATGAACAAGTGCATCCACCATTTGTCCAACCAGAAAACCCTCATGAACAAGTGCTTCCACCATTAGAAAACCCTCATGAACAAGTGCATCCACCATTTGTCCAACCATAAAACCCTCTTGAACCGGTGCAACCTCTAATGATTCAACAAGAATACCCTCCAGTAAGTGAGCCTGAAGACGAACAGTTGTATGATATGTATGATTCAGAGGATTTGGAACATGCTTGGGATTATGGAAAGCATGAAGATGACACTTTTAATGGTGAGTTTCACAACCCATACGATGACGAGCAGGACTCGGATTGGTCAAATGACGACTATCAGTGGAAATGAATAGTTGTGATATATATGTAATAATATATTTAGTGGCTTTTTTATTGAGCATGTTGTTTTTAATTTACCTTTTATGTGAATCTGTTTAATGGTTCTGGGATCTTGAAATGATTATTGTTATAACAAAAGTACGTCTACAATTACAACAAAGAAATTAGCTTTAGTACCCGAGCTACTTTTACTTTCATTAAAACATAAACATTAACGCTACAAGTACAATTAAAAAGAAGAAAATAAAGTTCTTCTTTCCAATGGTAGCTTTCAGTTGTTTTACTTCATCTTCCAACTTATTCTTTGATCTTAAAATGCCTGGTATAATGACAGTAGCTCGTGGACACATTGGTGGGTAAAGCCAACCTAAAAATCCCCGGCGCCTAGAAGCCTGCATATGAAATACGTGCTTAAAAAAAGAAATATTTTAGAAAAAAGATAGTCTAACTTCTTACCCTATTAGGGCAAGATTAGAAACGGCATCCTGGGTTTTGATCTGTCCAAGAGGTTCAGACAGTAGCCAAACGACCACAATAACACATTGTCATTCTTACACCTTAAGCTCATACAACAAAATATGGGAGATATGGGTTGCTTAAATAAGCAATAAGGCTTGAGCTTTGATGTGACAACACATGTTAGACACATGTGACAATTATTTTATAATATATAATATTAAAAACAACAATAGCTGGCATTACAACACAACACAATCAGCCATTACAATTACATGACTGAAATTCATACAATTTATAAAATTTATTCATCTGGATAGAAACGCGTCTTATAAAACTGATCTGCCATTACGTGACGGAATTTCATACAGTGTTCTTCAATACTTTTTTCCACCGTCAAGGTCTTCTTATGCACCAGCTTGTACATTAGCATACACAAAAAAACACCCGAGTCCTTACCTCGACCACCTCCATTCTTTGGCAGATAGTCGTCATTAATGTTTTCAGTCTTTAGGTATCCTTTCTCTTGAGGTTTGTAGGGTCCATGAATAACACGTCTCCAGTAGCTAACTGCATCTAACAACTTATCAAAAAACATGTCAAACTTTTGCAATACTCCAAAATGAATCAAACGTCCATAATGTTTCGAGTATTTGTGGTTACTCTAGTATTGAGTCAACTCCATTGTACATAAATTGATTTGTACAAGTAGCCAGTCCTCAATAGCCTGAACATAAATTGGAATATAAATGTATTAAACCTCCCAAAATGGAGGATACAATTCATTCATTCCGTTGGCGTATTCCGAACCAAACTTCGTTTTATAATCATAAATTTATGAATGAAATTGCGGTGGTAGAATTGTCCAGTCAAGTTCGGCAGATGGATTTTTCCTTTTATTAGCACCTCTTATAAACATCATCCTTCGAACACAACCTTCAATATGCTGTGAAATACATTAAAAATGGGAATAAATAGATTTATTTCTTACTTTCGAAGAAAGTCGACCGTCATTCAAATATCCCAGTAGAACTCCCCAAAATTTGGTATGAAGCTTGTTTAGCCCTAAGATACGCGAATAGCAAAATGGGGCATCCCCATTATTATAAAGCTCAATTGCATCCTTTGACAAACTACGAGACTCATTGTTTACTGGTACATCTTCCATATGGAGTTTTGAAGTATCATCCATAGGAACCTTTGAATCACCATCCTTAGGGATGTTTGCTGCATCATCCCTAGATGTTTTAGGGACACCAGATGACGATGCAGCGTGTTTCAAACTCAATCGCCTCCATTTATTAGGAACCCAGTTTAAGGAATTTTTCGTTGATTGGGAATGATATTGCTCAACTTCTTTTTCATGTGGGTTGGACATTGTGTAAGAAAGCTATGTTGATAGAAAGAGAAGGCTTTGTTTGTTAGACAATTTTTATGAAGAAGAAACATCTATATATAGCATGAAATGTGAAGGGATGTGTATTATTGATGTACTTTTTCATTTTTTTAATGTTTAATAAGAAACAAAATCAAATAAATAATACACATATTAAAACTTATAATCATTTGAACATAAATAATACAAATATTTAAACCCATAATCATTTAAACATAAATAATACACATATTAAAACCCATAATCGTTTAAACATAAATAATACATATATTAAAACCCATAATCATTGTTGACGTTTAGAACATCTATTGATCGTATGTCCAGGTTGTCTGCATAAACCACACAAATGAGGCCTACGTTCTTCAGGATAGTGGACATCCATCTCATTGTGTATTCTTCTTAGGGGTGTAAACGCGCCGAGCCGATCCCGAGCTCGTCAAGGCTTGAGCTCGGCTCGTTTAGACTAAATAGGGCTCGAGCTCGAGCTCGGCTCGTTAAGGTTTTTATTTACGAGGCTCGAGATCGGCTCGTTAAAAAATTTTTAGGCTCGAGCTCGGCTCGACTCGGCTCGTTTAGATTGTAATTATTTAATTTATTTACTTTAATTACTAATTTAATTAGATTTATAATTATATTTTCCAAATTTAACATAAAATATTTTATTTAAATATATTTATCATAATTTTATATATAAAAATAATTAATTTTATTAATAAATAGTTAATATAATAAATAAAAGTTATATAAAGAAAAAGCTCGTTAAGGCTCGCGAGCCGGGCTCGAGCTCGGGCTCGATAACTAAACGAGCCACATTTTTGGGCTCGAGATCGGGCTCGGGCTCGTTAAGGCTCGGCTCGTTCGAGCTTTTTAATGATCCGATCCCGAGTATTTCACGAGCTGTCTTGGTTCGTTTACACCCTTAATTCTTCTTGCTCTCATTCTTCCTCGTAAGACAGTTATCCTTGATGTATCCCCGCGTATTCTCCAATCAGCTTCTCTCCAATGATCACTGTGACTAAGTGGGTAAAAATGACCATCATATTGTGCCCGATATGTAGTTGTATGGAATCTGTAATTCACATTGTCATGAGGCTGATCACCCCTCCAATGACAAACTGCGATGGCATGCAAACATGGAAATCTATAAATTTGCCATTTTCCACATGTGCATGTTTTCTTACGATATTCAACCGTATAGTCATTGCCGCCATCTTCATTCGTTTGGAGACGTGAAATATGTCACACCCCCACCCCTCGTCACCTCGTGTATGGTCTGACGTCACTGAACCGGTTGCGGAAGCATAGTGGTGATGTCTCCGAGGTGAGAGGTGACTTACTTGAACCGATATCATAAGCACACAGATTAACTTAAAATAAATATAATACAGGGTTTCGTCATTACAATCAGTATCATAATTTACAACTAAGTTTATTACACAACTAACTTATTTAATTACTAGTGTTTGAAGTGCTGCCTCACCGAGTGTCACTGTCTTCCTGCAAAAAGATTTAAGTTTGAAACGTCAGCACAAAGCTGGTGAGTTCGACAGTTCAATTTAAAACAATATGATATGATAAACATGTTCTCAAAAGTTCAGTTCCGGATAACCATGAGACCTGTATCTAGTTCCTTTCGGACGTCTAGTCTGTCTCAAGATATTACCCGTCGGTACATATCTTAGTGCCTCATTATCTTAATGTCTATCACACCATTAAGAAGTTCAGGAAACAGATAACAAACATTCACACAAGGGGAGATGCAATCCTCCCAGCGAATGGGGTGTCAACCAATAGTACTATCAATGTTTTCTGCTCGGCCACACATGGGTTCACTAGATACAGTTCAAAAATGAGGACTTTCAGTTCCATGATAGAGTTCAGTCTACAGGCAAAATCCCATGAAATCCCACAAAATCACATGAAATCACACAGATTTCATTGATGCATATCATATGTTCAGACAACAGTTTGCAGAGTTTCCCCGATGTTTATAAAAGATTAAAAATAAAAGGGGTTGTACGAAACTCACCTGATGATAATAGGTAGCAGAGTATCAGCAAACTGATAGTACAAAGATGATTCTGCATTTAGTTATCTTTAATAAGTTATTTATGTTCTAGTTTACTGATTAGATCCTTCTGAACGTTCAATGTCAAAGACATTGCTTAGTAAATCATCAACTCGATATTAATTACGTATTTAATTAATTTAATGTTATATCATACAATGTATGATAACGTAGGAACCTACATTGCATTAGATTCCTAACACAAAGTTGATGACACTCTTGATTAATCAGAATAATCTCTGATTAACCAGATAGTTAATGTTGTTGATTATGATACTGTAACAGTTTCTAGATAATTTAATGGCTTAGAAATGATAAATCCTTATTATTGATTACCCAAATATCATGAAATATCACAATGTAGCATCAGAATAGGTGAAATAACCAAATTTAACATACTAATCTGACTGTTATCACAAACATCAGATAATCATTCCAATGAGTATGTTAATGATTGTGATTAGTTTGAAACACTTAGATTTAACCTTTGCATTTCAAAGATTAATCAAACTAATCACCTACATTGTTACAATCAAATGGTTTAAACCATTATAATCATGGGTATGGTTTTATGCAAACCGGCATTACAACGGATCAAAACAAGGATTTAACCGTTAAAACTTCGTGTTCTTTGTTTATAATCAATCCTAGCCATCATCTAGGCAATAATCAACAATCCTAACTATGTCATTACGTTCAAAATCAAGATCTAATCAATCTAAATCAAACTAGAAGATTTATACGGATCATTACCTAATCAGACAGAGTTTTTGCGGGTAAAATGACGATCAGAACCTGTAAACACGTCCCCAGGTGTGATCCACACGATCCGATAGCTTCAAAAGGTGATTTGCTGGTGGTTTGTGTGTGTCTTTCGCCTGTGAGTTCGTCTGAGTTCGAAAAAGATAATAAAAATAGTTTCTGCATGAATATCTGATAAAAGTATCAACTTGTTCCACCGCCTCATCCGTCGCGTACCGCGACCAAAAGCCAAAAGGGGCTTCGCGTACCGCGAAGCTTTTCGCGAATTTCAGATATTTTGCAACCATCGCGTACCGCGGAGGATTCTCAATCCCTCCATCGCGTACCGCGATGGGTCCAGTCGACCAACACTTAGTAATTTTTCTTCATTTTTCGATTCCGGGAAATCCAGGACTCCGTTTTGTGCACGGTTTTCGTCCACGTTCATCATTTCTCACCTACTATCATTCTGTAACAATTACAAGTATTAAAACAAACTGGATTTCTAGAACGATCGAATGTGCTCACGTCACTGATGACGTAATTCTCGTATGTAACTGTCACAGTCTCCTCCTGTTAGAGAAATTTCGTCCCGAAATTTATTGAAGACTTATATTAGGACAATCGTTTATGAGAATAGATGTGGATATTTTAATTTCATTTGATCTTCACGTTCCCAAGTATATTCGGGTCCACGTTGCGAATTCCAACGCACTTTAACAATTGGTATGCAACTACGTTTTAACACTTTCATTTCTCGATCCATTACCTCTACTGGTTCTTTACTGAACTGAAGTTTTTCATCAATATGAATCTCTTCGAGAGGTACGATCAATGATTCATCAGTTAAACATTTCTTCAGATTAGATACATGAAAGACATCGTGGATGTTACTAAGTTCAAGAGGTAATTCAAGTCTGTAGGCTACTGATCCAATTCGTTCAAGAAGTTTGAATGGCCCTACAAATCTTGGTAAAAGTTTACCTCTCTTTCCGAATCTGAAAATGCCTTTCCATGGTGACACTTTTAACATTACCCGATCACCTGCTTGAAATTCGAGTGATCTACGGCGATTATCAGCATAACTCTTTTGACGATCGCGAGTAGCTTTGATTCGTTCCTGAATGAGTGCGATCTTATCAGTTGTTTCCTGAATGAATTCTGAGCCTATGTTTTGATTCTCACCTACTTCTGACCAACAGATAGGTGATCTACACTTGCGTCCATAAAGTGCTTTGAATGGAGCGCATTGAATACTTGTATGGTAGCTGTTATTGTACGAGAATTCAACAAGTGGAAGATGAATATCCCAGCTACCTCCAAAATCAATCACACAGCTTCTGAGCATGTCTTCAAGAGTTTGATTTGTTCGTTCAGTCTGTCCGTCAGTTTGTGGATGATAAGCTGTGCTCATATTGATTTGCGTGCCCAGAGCATTCTGAAGAATTTGCCAAAATCGTGACATAAGTCGAGTATCCCTGTCAGAAATGATAGAGATCGGTACTCCATGTCGAGATACAATCTCATTAACATAGAGTTTAGCGAGTCGATCCATAGAATAATCTTCTCGGATGGGTAAGAAATGCGCAGATTTCATAAGGCGATCAACGATAACCCATATAGAGTCATGATTACGTGATGTTCTGGGTAATTTAGTAATGAAATCCATAGAGATCTGATCCCATTTCCACATGGGAATCTCAGGTTGTTGCAATAACCCAGAAGGTCGTTGATGTTCAGCCTTGACTTTGAGACATGTTAGACATCGATCCACGTATTCAGCTATTTGTTTCTTCATTCCAGGCCACCAGTAAAAATCTTTAAGATCTTTATACATTTTATCAGCACCTGGATGAATAGAATATCTGGATTTATGCGCCTCATCCAAGATAATAGTTCGAGAGTTACCGAATAGGGGAACCCACATTCGGTCTTTGAAATACAACAGTCCATCGTCTTTGGTATCGAGTTTCTTATCTAATTCTCTTAGTCCCTCAGCAGAATAGTTCGTTGCTTGTAAAGCTTGTTGCTGAGCTTCTTTAATTTGAGGAATTAGACTAGTTTGAATAGTCATACTTAACGCTTTCACACGTAAAGGCTTGACTCGTTCCTTGCGACTTAAAGCATCCGCTACAACATTTGCTTTGCCTGGGTGATAACGAATCTCACAATCGTAATCGTTCAACAGTTCAACCCATCGCCTCTGTCGCATGTTCAACATTTTCTGATCTAGAATGTGTTGGAGGCTTTTGTGATTAGTGTATATAATACACTTAGTTCCGTATAGATAATGTCTCCAAATCTTGAGTGCAAACACCACTGCACCAAGTTCTAGATCATGTGTGGTATAGTTCTTCTCATGTACTTTCAGTTGTCGAGAAGCGTAAGCAATTACCTTATCCTTCTGCATTAGAACACACCCAAGACCTTGACGTGAAGCATCACAATACACTGTGAAGTTATCCGTACCTTCCGGTAGTGCCAAGATAGGTGCATTGCAGAGTTTATGTTCAACAGTTGGAACGCCTCCTCCCAGTGGCGGATTCAGAAAAATTTTTCACGGGGGGCAAAAAGTGAGTGGGTAAAAATGGGTTTGGATATAAAGTGGGTTGTCGGGTTAGTTGAAACTTGAAAGCACAAAACAAACCTATCGGTCCGAGTAAAAAGTTGGTCTGGTTAGTTAAAAACACAAAACAAACCTATCGGTCCGGGTAAAAAATTTATATTTCGTATAAAATCTATGAAAAGAACGCATTTTTCATTATTCACTTTCAATTATGACATTTTGTAATGAAGTTTGTGACACTTATAATCATATTTATGTCCCTTGTAATCAGATTTGTGCCCCCTTTTGATAAGATTTGTGCTCCTTGTAATAACATTTGTGCCCCTTTTTGTTTCAAAATTAAGCAAAATTATTTAAAAACAATACGTTTTAACATACGATCGCGAGGTCCTACGGGGGGCCTATCCCCCCCCTCCCATAGCCTTGAATCCGCTACTGCTGGCTCCTCCTGTTGAGAACTCCATATAAACGGTTGATTTTTTTTTGTCAATGTGGTTAATGAAAATACTATTTTTGAAAAGTTCTTAATGCATCAACGATAATAACCTGCCAGCCCTAAGGATTGACGTATTTCAATTGGGTTCATGGTGTTTTCCATTGTTTCAGAGCCTTGATCTTACTGGGATCTACTTGAATACCGTTTTCATTCACTACGTGCCCAGGAAATTGAATTTCTCATAACCAAAACTCACACTTAGAGAATTTGGCATATAGCTTCTCACGTGACAAAAGTTCTAAGATCAATTTCAGGTGTTGAGCATGTTCTTATTGGTTTCGAGAATAAATGAGAATATCATCAATAAACACAATTACAAACTTATCCAAATAAGGCCTACAAACTCGATTCATCAGATCTATGAAAACTGCAGGTACATTTGTTAATCCAAACGGCATTACTAAAAATTCGTAATGTCCGTATCGAGTTCTGAAAGCAGTTTTAGGAACATCATCATCATGAATTTGTAACTAATGATATCCATATCTTAAATCGATTTTTGAAAAACAAGTAGCGCCTTGTAGTTGATCAAACAGATCATCGATACGAGGTAGTGGATAACGGTTCTTGATTGTCAGTTTATTGAGTTCCCTGTAGTCAATACACATCCTGAATGAACCATCCTTCTTTTTCACAAAAAGAATAGGTGCTCCCCAGGGTGAGAAACTAGGTCTGATAAAACCTTTGTCTAACAGTTCTTGCAATTGACCTGAAAGTTCTTGCATTTCGGATGGTGCAAGCCGATAAGGGGCTTTAGCAACAGGTGCTGCACCTGGAATTAAGTCGATTCGAAATTCAACTTGTCTCACTTGGGGTAATCCTGATATGTCCACAGGAAAAACTTCAGGAAAATCCTTGACTACTGGGATATCTGTGATTTGTTTGGGTGAAGAACTGTGCTCAGTCACATGTGCTAGGAAAGCATAACAGCCTTTCCTTAAGAACTTCTGAGCTTGCATACAAGATATGATACCAAGTTTTCTACCAGCTAGTTCTCCTTGAACTATTAGTGTATTACCGTTAGGTAATGGAATACGGATCACCTTGTTTTGACACACAACTTCCGCTTGGTTATCAGAAAGCCAGTCCATACCAACAACGACATCAAAGCTCCCAAGCTCAATAGGAAGTAAATCAATAACGAAAAGATGATCATTCAAATTCAAGGAACATCCTTGAATAACATTGTTTGTTTTGATCAACTTGCCGTTAGCAAGTTCAATAACATAAGGAGTTTCTAGATCTACCGTAGGCAATGAAATTAATAATGCAAATTCAGGAGAGATAAAGCTCTTATCCGCTCCTGTGTCAAACAAAACTGATGCGTATAGATTGTTAAGGAGAAACGTACCAGTAACAATATTTGCATCATGTCTCGCCTCGGTCGCACCAATCTGAAAAGCTCTCCCCCTAGCTTCAGTTCCTGGATTGGTGTTATTGTTCGGACAGTTTCGTATGAGATGATCAGGGCTTCCACATTTGTAACATGACCGGTTGGTTTGAGTGGTTTGTCGTGGTGCTTGGTTTGGTG
The DNA here is from genome assembly GCA_009363875.1 of Mikania micrantha. Classification (NCBI taxonomy): domain Eukaryota; kingdom Viridiplantae; phylum Streptophyta; class Magnoliopsida; order Asterales; family Asteraceae; genus Mikania; species Mikania micrantha. The sequence goes on from CM018692.1 coordinate 22,736,744, forward strand.
TCTGAGCAGGAAAGTTGCAATATTTAGCATAATGTCCAACTCGGTTACAGTTCAGACAAACAGGACATGGTCCCGTGTGATGGAGTGGACACTTATTGCATTTGGGCGCCTGCCCAGTATAAGTTTTCCTCTCAGGAACATTTGCACTATAGTTTTTCACCGTTGGTTTGTTCTGACTGATCTCAGCCGGAGCCTTCGCCTTGGTTTTGCCAAACCACTTCCGTTTGGTACCTTTTGACACATTCGAGGTACCGACATCACTACGACTATGAGCCGTCTGAGGTTTCAAAGACAAAGTACCACTCCTTACCGCCTCATTGGTAAGTTTAGTGGTCAAAAGAATCATATGTTTCAGGGTTGTATGTTCAGCAGCAGTCACCATTCCCCGAATCTGGGGAATCAAACCCTTAATGTACTTCTCGATCAAGGCTGCTTACGTAGGAAACATATCGGGAAGTAAACAAGTAAGTTCATGAAAACGATCGGTGTAAGCAAGACAGTCAGCACCGATCATCGAGAGATTCCAGAATTCTTCCTGGAGTTTTTGAATTTCAGTGATGGGACAGTACTCTGATCTAATTAGAGTTTTGAAATCATTCCAGCCCATCGAGTCAACTGTGGCTGAACCCAAAGTCTTGGCTTGGGTATTCCACCAGGTCAAAGCAGAGTCTTTCAAAGAACATGCAGCATAAGACACCTTATGCTCCTCCAAACACTGACTGATTTTGAGTTTAGTTTCCATCTCCTCAATCCACCTTATTAGACCAGCCGCTCCTTCTTTGCCAGTAAAAGTAGGAGGGTTACAGGAAGCAAAATATTTATAAGTACATCCCTGTCGTGGTGGATCAGGAACAATGGTAGTTGTACCGGTAGTGGTATGAGTTTCAACGTGACCACCTGTAGCATTATGCTCAACATGATCGTGTTCCCCACCAGAACCTGTGGTGATATGTGGTTGGTGTTGTGTCAGAACACCACAAGCAGATAATTGTTCACGCACAATACGAGCTATCATAGCTTCATTTGTTTCAGATCCGCTTGTACCAGCACGTGGAGCAATGCCTGCTCCAGGGTTCACTGGTGGAGTAGTATTCGTTTCCAAGTTCCCAGGTGGGACCACGTTCGCTTCCGGATTAACATGCGGATCCGGATTTGATTCAACATTCAGAGGTGGAATTTGATTCGGTTCAGGGTTGGTAATATTCTTAGCAGCTTTCTTAGCTGGTCGACATCTTTTAGGAGCCATTAATCTGCTCACACGCAGACAAATTCAGGTCAGTTTAAGAATATTAAAGATATAACCCGTTCTATCACATAAATTCAATCATATTCAGTTACACTGAAAATTTATATTGAAATGTGATTATAAAGAATATAGTATAACTACATGAATTCAGCCCAGACATGTTTGTATTACACACAGATCACACAATTGTTCGTAGTTATACTTAGTCCTGTTATTTCAAAAACATGTTAGAGTCTTACCCAGCTCCTTGCATTGCAACACATGTTTTTAGAAATATGTTCATACAGAACTAGGACATGTTCTCAGACAAGTTCTCTAATATGTTCTCAGTTCATACATTAAGTTCTCATACAAACCATAGATATGTTCTCGTACAGTATGGCTCTCGTACTGTACTTTAGTTACAGACATGTTCACTATTAGATACGTTCACAATTCAGACATGTTCTCGTATTAATTCGTTCGCATACGATTATGTTTTCACACAAAAAAATTAATTATAGTTCACACACAAAGTTCATTGTACAAACAGATATACAAAAACACCCATATTATTACAATACCATAGTTTCATACATACATAGTTTTAATACAACCAAAAGTCATAATATACCAACCTAACAACATCATACACTACAACTCACAAACTCGGGATCTGTTCATACCAAAATATCCCGCTCTCATAACTACTGATCACTCTATATCACATCATATGTACAACAAGATCATAACTGCTCGGTCCCCTGATCAGCCCTCACCGCAGAAAATACCATAACCCATCCAACACCATGGCTATAATGACCAACCCTATAGCCACACATAATAAACTAGCCTCTAAGCTCATGCCCTCTAGCACTCCCATCATCACTCCTCTCATCACTATCACTTGCTGCCAGAATGCAGCTATCATCCCCTGAATCATGGTTCTCCTCATCCTCTCCTCGATCATAGCCCGCCAAGCTTGCGAGCCAGCATCCAGTGCATTCATCTGTTCCATCAACAACAGATGAGATGTGAGTATCTCGAACACAGTGGTACGTGTATCTTCCCCAATAGCACGAGACTCCTGTAACTCTAGTCGAGTCCCCTGAAGATCTAAAGTCACCTGGCGAAGCTGTGCCCTAAACTCCGCCTGCTGTGAGGACTCTCCTATCTCATGTACAGTGTCAGGCTCATCCCTAGGCGCCATCTGACGTCTAATAGGAAGACCTGTCGTCTTGCGAGCTTGGCCTCGCATACGTCTGAGTCCATCCCATGCTGGAACTCTCGGTGGAGATGGCATAGGTGCTGGTTCAGGTGCTGGTGCTGTCTGTGGTACAAGTGCATCAGCCTGAGAAGCAGCTGCAGATGCCTCCGATAGATCGGAGTCAGAACCCGAACTTGAGCTCGGGGTATCGTCTAGTATCACGTAAGGAAACCGCTGATAAATGTATCTCTCTCCTTGGTCTGCCATCGCTGTATAAACAGAATACTCGAATCAGTACCATGAAAAAATATATTGAATAATAACATTCAACATACACATGATATGAGACGTCCTCCTATCTTAACGCAACTATTCGTCATTACTATTGTTAGTGTTTTGCTTGAATTAAATCAAACTAGAATGCACACGTGTTGCAAATTTCAGTTATGCTGGCCACTCATAACTGGAATTTGTACCACCTGATTATCCTGGCTTAATTCAAAACAAGTTTTGTTCAATAATAATGTGTCGGTGCTCTCTGTGTCACTATTCGAGCCTATGGTTATAGTCTAGGTTTCTAAGTCAACCTAATTCTCTATAACCTGTGGCTCTGATACCACCCTGTCACACCCCCACCCCTCGTCACCTCGTGTATGGTCTGACGTCACTGAACCGGTTGTGGAAGCATAGTGGTGATGTCTCCGAGGTGAGAGGTGACTTACTTGAACCGATATCATAAGCACACAGATTAACTTAAAATAAATATAATACAGGGTTTCGTCATTACAATCAGTATCATAATTTACAACTAAGTTTATTACACAACTAACTTATTTAATTACTAGTGTTTGAAGTGCTGCCTCACCGAGTGTCACTGTCTTCCTGCAAAAAGATTTAAGTTTGAAACGTCAGCACAAAGCTGGTGAGTTCGACAGTTCAATTTAAAACAATATGATATGATAAACATGTTCTCAAAAGTTCAGTTCCGGATAACCATGGGACCTGTATCTAGTTCCTTTCGGACGTCTAGTCTGTCTCAAGATATTACCCGTCGGTACATATCTTAGTGCCTCATTATCTTAATGTCTATCACACCATTAAGAAGTTCAGGAAACAGATAACAAACATTCACACAAGGGGAGATGCAATCCTCCCAGCGAATGGGGTGTCAACCAATAGTACTATCAATGTTTTCTGCTCGGCCACACATGGGTTCACTAGATACAGTTCAAAAATGAGGACTTTCAGTTCCATGATAGAGTTCAGTCTACAGGCAAAATCCCATGAAATCCCACAAAATCACATGAAATCACACAGATTTCATTGATGCATATCATATGTTCAGACAACAGTTTGCAGAGTTTCCCCGATGTTTATAAAAGATTAAAAATAAAAGGGGTTGTACGAAACTCACCTGATGATAATAGGTAGCAGAGTATCAGCAAACTGATAGTACAAAGATGATTCTGCATTTAGTTATCTTTAATAAGTTATTTATGTTCTAGTTTACTGATTAGATCCTTCTGAACGTTCAATGTCAAAGACATTGCTTAGTAAATCATCAACTCGATATTAATTACGTATTTAATTAATTTAATGTTATATCATACAATGTATGATAACGTAGGAACCTACATTGCATTAGATTCCTAACACAAAGTTGATGACACTCTTGATTAATCAGAATAATCTCTGATTAACCAGATAGTTAATGTTGTTGATTATGATACTGTAACAGTTTCTAGATAATTTAATGGCTTAGGAATGATAAATCCTTATTATTGATTACCCAAATATCATGAAATATCACAATGTAGCATCAGAATAGGTGAAATAACCAAATTTAACATACTAATCTGACTGTTATCACAAACATCAGATAATCATTCCAATGAGTATGTTAATGATTGTGATTAGTTTGAAACACTTAGATTTAACCTTTGCATTTCAAAGATTAATCAAACTAATCACCTACATTGTTACAATCAAATGGTTTAAACCATTATAATCATGGGTATGGTTTTATGCAAACCGGCATTACAACGGATCAAAACAAGGATTTAACCGTTAAAACTTCGTGTTCTTTGTTTATAATCAATCCTAGCCATCATCTAGGCAATAATCAACAATCCTAACTATGTCATTACGTTCAAAATCAAGATCTAATCAATCTAAATCAAACTAGAAGGTTTATACGGATCATTACCTAATCAGACAGAGTTTTTGCGGGTAAAATGACGATCATAACCTGTAAACACGTCCCCAGGTGTGATCCACACGATCCGATAGCTTCAAAAGGTGATTTGCTGGTGGTTTGTGTGTGTCTTTCGCCTGTGAGTTCGTCTGAGTTCGAAAAAGATAATAAAAATAGTTTCTGCATGAATATCTGATAAAAGTATCAACTTGTTCCACCGCCTCATCCGTCGCGTACCGCGACCAAAAGCCAAAAGGGGCTTCGCGTACCGCGAAGCTTTTCGGGAATTTCAGATATTTTGCAACCATCGCGTACCGCGGAGGATTCTCAATCCCTCCATCGCGTACCGCGATGGGTCCAGTCGACCAACACTTAGTAATTTTTCTTCATTTTTCGATTCCGGGAAATCCAGGACTCCGTTTTGTGCACGGTTTTCGTCCACGTTCATCATTTCTCACCTACTATCATTCTGTAACAATTACAAGTATTAAAACAAACTGGATTTCTAGAACGATCGAATGTGCTCACGTCACTGATGACGTAATTCTCGTATGCAACTGTCACAAAATAACCCTATACCTTGCATCAACTTAATCAAACAGAAATACTTGGTGTTCACGGGAACGACTGTCGCGATGATTAAACAACGTCCACATACGGGGAGGTAAAGCTGTAGTGCAACTCGTTGCAATCTCCGTGTGCTTTACGTATTGAGCTACGTCCCTTTGAAACGTAAAGTCAATACATGCCTTAATAAGTAGCAACCTAGCTCCACGTAATACATTATTCAAGCTTTCAGATATATTGGTAGTCAGATTACCCCACCGACGTTTTCTTTCGTCGAAAACAACTATCCACTTTGATTTTTCAATATTGTTTAAGTACTGCAACGCCTCTTCGTTTAACTCTCTCATTTCTCTTTTCGCCAACCGGTTCTTTCGGCTTTGTGTAGTGCTCCCAATTGCCCAACATAATTTTTTCAAGCTAACACTCTTGAAATTTTTCATGAAGTTGCTTCTAATAATGATGAAGACAATACCGATGATAGGCTTTCGGCTCCATCCAATCTTCATCATTCTCCATTACGTTGACAATTCCTTTATGTCGATCGGAGATCACACACAACTTGCCCATGCTATTATTTCTAACATGTTCATGAAATTGTTGGAAGAACCAACTCCAACTTTCATTGGTTTCTTCATCAACTATTACATACGCCACAGGCAATATGTAATTGTTAGCATTCTTTGAAACAGCAATCAAAAGCTTACCTTTATATGGTCCTTTAAGATGAGTACCATCTACAGATATTATCGGCTGGCATAGATGAAAGGCTTTTATGCATGGACCGAATGCCCAGAAGACACATTTAAACATAGCACATTTAGGCGTACTATGTGGATGATGGAACCACGTTACCATGGTACCATCATTTGAGGACTTCAATGCTTCAACATATCGTGGCAGCTCTTCAAAGTTGCTCTACCAACTACCGTGAATCTTCTCTATAGCTAATCGTCTAGCAGTCCACACTTTAGAATACGTACTATCAACATGCAACTTCTCTTTAATATACGCGCGAATCTGATTTATTGGAAATGATATATCTTCTCGGATTTGCGGGAATATATGAGAAGCAACATCTTTGGATATGAGAGAGCGGTATGACCGTTGAATAGCATGGATGACTACAAGTCCATGTGGTAATTCTCCATAAGTGATGGCTTCTTCTTTTAGAAGCAGTTACACGCCATCGACATAAAGGAGTGTTGATAACTATAGCAGAATCCCTTTGAGGTTGTGCAGTTTTGCATCTAGCTTTCCATATTGATGGTTTGATCTGCCATGTAAATCTCTCTATTACAAGAAACGTTCCACCTTCTAACTGTGTAAATTACATCGTTTTTGGAATTGAAATACATTCCAAGACGCAGTTCATTGGAATCTTCGTTCCATATGTCCATGTCTTCCTCCTTATCGAAATCAAAAAGAAGTCGTTTAACTCCTCAACCTCATCATTGAGATCAAATGTTGCGTGGGAGAACCCTTTGGTGAAGTCCAAAGTTGTATCGATCCCATGACTCAGGAACCGCCTCGTCATTTTCTGATTTATCATTGGATGGGGGGAATTCACTTTCCTCACTTTCAATGGTCATATGACCTTCGGAGTGTTCAAACTCATCACTCTCACAATGATCATTGTACTGCACAACAGTCGTATGATCAGTCCCAACTTCAAACGGGCCAGAGAAACCTCTCAGCAAATCCATGCAACTTATTTGCTGAATTGAAAAACTTGTTTGCCATTTCATCTTGATATGAGCCATGAAATGAAGCTCATTTTCAGCTAGAAAGTACAACATATTCATACTTTCCTCAGAAACTAGATAAGAACTTTCGGAAATGCCTTGAAATGAGTAATACAATAACAAATTCAAAATAGATGATTTTTTTTTGAATTTGAACATGCTTACAAATTTCATCAACAAACTGCTCGTGTGTCATTCTATACCTCATAATAAACGATGTGGATAGAGTTGATTCATCGTAATTAACAACACCATTTACATAAAGAAGTTTCCCGATTCCAATATAACTTTACAAGGAATAGTCGAAATGAAGACATGATTTTGAAAGTGAATGGTTTAGAACTGAGTTGTATGTGAGGTAAGAAATAATTAAAGTGTTTTGATGAAAGATTATGATATTCAAAAAAATGAAGATTAACCTCACTATATATAAGAATATAAAAATATGATGGATTGTACGATTTTAATTTCAAATTTAAATGTAAAGTAAATGTTAAAGCAGTAATTACAAGTATATTTTTTTTAAATTCAAATTTGAAATATAGTATTTTTTTGTAAGTTTATTTTTTTTATTCGTGTATTTAAATAATCTCAATTCAATTTAAACATAGGAAAAAAATATATGGATGAGATTAAAAATTACTTGAAGCATTTGTTTACTGTATTATTCTGAATTCAATTAAAACGTGATAAACATATGTATGGACAGGAAATAATTGTAGATGTTAGTAGGTTCAAACATGAGAGTTGCTACCATCATTAATTTAAGCGTGTTAAATGTAATGGACATGAATGAATCGTACAAAGTGGTAGGTTGGATTATGAATCTTGCTACCTCAAGTAGCAGTTCATGTGTTAAAACGTGTTAAATGTGAGTTGGTTTACGATTCATGCTACCTAACTACTAGGCCCGCTACTTGAGGTAGCGGGTGTGTTTATATCCGGTTAATGATCGTGTGTGTGTGGTTGGGGTTTAATTGAAAAGTAGGTGGGAAATTAAAAGATTGGAAGGACCCGCTAACTCAAGTAGCGGGTGTGCTTAGGATGGGTTAACATCATCATTTATGGAAGATTATCCGGTTAACATGACATTAGGTGGCAACCGCTACTCCAAGCAGCGGTTCATGCATAATCGTGATAGAGACCCGCTAGTTGAGGTAGCGGGTGTAGTGAGAATGAGAGCCACGTAGGATTGCAAGCCATGTAAGCATCCACGGTGTAGGGAACCGCTACCCCAAGTAGCGGTTCACCTACTTTTCAAAACACGCTCACAAACCACCTAAAAACCATGCAGCCCATGCAAAGTAACATATTTCAAAAAAAAATTCTAAATTGGAGGTAGCAGTGATGAAACATTATTATAGGGAGTTCACTTGAACTGAATAAACAATAAAGGAAATATACCCAATTTAATATAATAGATTATATTAAAATAAAATACTTCAAATAATGTCTAATTTTAATCACCATGCTTTCATGCAGCTCAGTCAGTGGTGAACGAAAACCTTTCACTACACATGCAATAGTTTGACTATATGATAACTCAAACCGCTATCTAAAAAATTAATCACACAATTAATACGATTTACTCAAATAAAAAATAAAATAATGAGATGTGAAACATACCGATATGGTGTTAGTGAACAAAGCGCACGCTCTATGATTATCTAATAAGAACAAAACATTTTCTTTGATTGGATCCGAGTTAATTTCTAAAGTAATTTTAATTTTTTAGCAAAAAATATTGAAATCGTTTGCAAAGAAAGCAACTTTTAAATGTGTTTGAAGAGAATCTTGTATTTACACATGTAAGTCTCGTTGATATGATCATACACTGCCATATATTTGTTTTTATTGTGCATGTATCCAGTGGCGGACCCAGAAATTTTTTTCACGGGGGGCGAATTTTTTTTAAAAGTTATATATTTAGAGTTCGATATATAATATTTTCTTTTTATTTTGTTCTGATCGGGTTAGGTCAAACCGGGTCGGGTCATGTTAAAAAAATCAAACTAAAGTTCATATATAAAATCATAACAAAAATACATTACAACTAAAGTTATTCTTATGCCTGACAAAATAGACGAGTTGGGTTGGGTAACAGGTGAGAAGACTGCGAGTTAGGATGAATGCGAGTTATCATGGGCAGGTCATGATAAGTTTTAAGAAAATTTAGTTTGGGTTTACATGAGTCATTTTATAAAACATCTATTTCGTTCAAATTAAAATAAATTGAACTAAACAAATAGTTTAATTGAATAACTTTTTTATCAAATATATTATTGATCATTGTTACCTGTTTGAATTTATTATATTCATACAGTTTTTAAGTTACCCATCTTGTTATTGAATTGTCTGCCTAGTTCTCTACGGGGTTTTATTTTTTTAAATCAAAAACATCTATGAAGATTGTTATAAGTAACTCTTTCTTCAAGAAAACAGGAATATGTATCACTTAAATTCTCATCACAAGTCAGATTTTACAAATTTAAGGGGGCCGATTGCAATATATTAAGGGGGTCGGTCAAGATTTTAACATATATATACTACTGGAAAAAAAAATTCAAGGGGGCGGCTGCCCCCCAAACCTTCAATGTAGGTACGCCAATGCATGTATCTCGTTGAAATGATCATCTACTGCCATATATTTTTTTATTGTGCATGCATGCAAGAGAAATAATGTGGTGTGAAAGAAAGTTTTGTTCTTGCATGGATTTCGTACGAGTAGCAGTAGAAGTTGCTCCCCCATGCAACTATGCTTGAAGTCGCGCCCACCCATGCAACTATGCTTGAAGTCGCACCCTCCTATGCAACTATGCTTGAAGTTGCGCCCCCCACCCGTGACTTTGGGAAAGTCACAACCCTCTCCAACGATTCTTATCTACATTATTGAAATCGCTATCCCACCACGAGACTTCACTCTGAACTCGCAACCCCTCCCTGCGACTTACCTAGAAAAACCGAGACCCGCAAAAACCACTTACAAACCCAACCTTTTCAAAATACCGCCTATTTTGATAAAAAATAAAAATTCCAAGCTTAGAGATTAGGATGGACGGCCGTTGGGTGCACCTAAACTGGTTTTACTAAATGCGGAACCAGGTTTGCATGTGCGCCTCTGATTGCGAGTTCATCCTTATCTGGGCCTGGGCTGTTTTGTGGGCCACATGAGAACGGGCTATTTTGAGGAAGCAGACAAAATTTCACACCTCCGGCTCCGGTTCATGACGTCTTCAGTAAATGAAAATTTTGGAATTAGAACAGAGGAATTGAATTTATAATCTCGATTAAATTTTGTAGCACCGGCGGAATCGTCAAATCCAAACACAAAAATTCACAAATTTCTCTCAATTAGGGTTTACGTCAATCCAATTTGACGCATAAACTCACTGTGAATGCATGTGCTTAAACTTACAGTGAAGGATTAATCTACTTATCAATGGCGGAAGGCGGTGGCGGAGGTGTCGGTGGTGGTACGGCATCATCGTCGTCTTCGACATTATTAAGCGGCGGTGGAAGGCTGAGGTTTGAGGTGGAACTGATTCCAGGAGAGACGACAATTGTGTCGTGGAAGAAGCTTATGAAGGACGCCAATAAGGCGTCTAAGAATAAGAACGATAATGAAGTGCCTGCTGTATCAGCTCCGTCTGTTCCCGTTCCCGTTCCCGTTGCCGTTGCTGCTAATCCAGCACTTGATTCTCGCATTGCGCCCCCTTCGGTAATGGTTACAGAATCTGTAGAATTTTGGAATTGAATTGTTACGTATGCGGTATGGATTGGAATCTGGGCTAAAAAGCTAGGTATATTTTAGAATGTGAATGAGATTGCAAGATTGTGCGATTGAGTTGTTTGATAGACTAGGTTTTGCGGGAATTCTTATGATTGCTGAAAGGATCTTGCAGTAGGCTAATTTTTTACATGAGAATGTTTACTGATTTTATAATTGGGATATTAGTAGTTTTTAGAATTGTTAAGGATTTTTTAGTGACTGCTACACTTTTGCTGTGAAAGAAATTTATCCTAATATAATATTTTTGTAGTTTTATCACTTTTACCAGATACAAAATGTATATCAAGGAGCATTTATGTTTTGTATGAATGGCTTTCATTGTTTTTCTTTAACAAAACTGATGCCTGTTTTAACTTTTGCAGGGAAATGTTGTGGGAAATGAAGCAAATGAAGCACCCCCTGGTAGCCGTTTTAGTGCTGTCATTGAGAAGATTGAACGGTTATACATGGTGTGAAATATATTTGTATGGTTATGAGTTTTCAAATACTACACTAATGTTCCTGATTTGGGAATAATTCTCTGTTTTATTTTGTAAAAGTGTATGCCGCAAAAGACGAATTACATCCGAGTACATAGAGTATATGATCTTGAATCTTTCATGTTGTTCTTTTGACAATGCTATCTTCTATATTCTCAGGGTAAAAATAGCAGTGATGAGGAAGATCTCAATGATGTTCCGGATGATGATGAGTATGATACGGAAGACTCATTCATTGATGATGCTGAACTGGTTAGTGAAACTTCCTTTTCATTTTATCATCACAGTATTGTTCAATCACGTTGCACTTGTTTCTTCACGAGTCAATTTCTATTCTCATTTATATAGGAAGTAACATTTAATTTCCTTCTTCTGCTCCAGGATGATTATTTTCAGGTAGATAATTCAGCAATAAAGCACGACGGATTCTTTGTCAACCGTGGGAAGTTAGAGCGCATGTTGGTTTCTGTTTTAGATTCTTTTTACCTTTGGCACACCATCTTTTCTCAACTAAAAATGATACTCTTTTCTTTTATGTATTTATTCTTTATAGATTATCATTCTTGATGATAAACTTCTTGCATAACATCTTAATATATTTGCTAATGTGAAACTTCTAGAATATTCTTACAAATGAGTTTTTTTTTCTGTTTGAACTTTTGATACAACTATTTGTCCATCTTTGGGAAAAAAATGTTGTTTCCTATGTGTGTACGTAAATAGTAATTAATTTTGCATTAAAGATGTATACAATAATGATATTCTTTAGTCATGCAAACAATATATTTCAGTCTTAAAAATACAACAGAAGATACGAGGTAACAAACATGGAATTATATTTTTAATGACAACTGTCATGTGTTTTCATGGCTTTTAAGTTTTTAACATTTATTAATGCATGTAAGACTATTATATTTTTTTTTCCTGGTTTTTTCTGACTTTAATCTGTTTATGTTGATAGCAATGAGCCTATTGCTTTGCCAAGTGAGCAACCAAAAAAGAGAAGAAGGAAGGATTCAACAAAAGGTGATGATGGAAGCAAGCTCGGCCATATGCCAAATAAACAGATGAAGGCCAATAAGAATGAAAAGAAGAAAATGATGACATCAACAGACAAGAGTTCCAACGCTCCATCTCATAGTATAAATGCGTTGGTACACAATGAAGATGTGAAATACCAAAATACAGTAATTGCTCTTGGTACTGTTTTGAAGAAATCGTCTGATAAAAATGTAACCAATTCATCCCCAACTAATGTTTTAAATTCTGAGGCTATAATGTCAGTAAAGAAAATTGACAAGCAGAAAAGTGGAGTTCTTCAACCCAAAAAACATGGTTCTAAAACAAAAGACGGAAGTCAAACCTCTGTTCTTCAGAGGATAAATGAGAAGGGTGCCGATGTGTTAAAATCTCAAGGACAATCGGTTCACAACGCAGAAGAGACGAATCAATCAATTTTGCCTAGGGAGAAAAATACACATCAACAGGCAGATGCCAAGGCTTCTGAGATTGCACAGCAACCGGTGAATATCTTCTCTCAACTGGATGCCTCATTGATGTAGTTGCGTGTTTGCTTTACTTGATTCTTATATAATGCCTTTGATATATTGATGTGTACTCATACATGTGACTATGTGAGTATCACATAGTCATGAACACCTAACTTCTCCTTTAGCCTTTATCTATATTTGTGTGCAACTTGTGAGTTTCTATATGATTTTGTAGTCTCACTAGAATAACAATACTTAGGGAGTAGTAGTGTGATTTTATTATAATACCTAGAGTGGTGAATGGCATTCATATAATCTCATTAGCATGTTGCCATATCTACAAATTCTATTAGAATTGTGCAGCATATTGCATTGTCGTTTTTTTAAGTTATTAGTGGTTAGTGCTCTCTAAGGCATGATGATCATGGATGAATCGAAAGAATAATGTGACAGTTAGACAGAGGATGATTTGCCTTTTTAGACATTGTCGTAAGGCACATCAAAGTTAAATGTCAGTTAATAGTTATATTGTTATACACATTGTGGACTTAATTGGGCTTGTTCACATAAAACCAAATGGTCACGGGTCAAGGTTTTGAAGTTAGTTTTAGTATTAATTTTTTAGGTTTATTTGTTTTGATAAGTTTAGTTTATGGTATGGGGTCTTATATTTGGCATGTTTATTTTAGTAGGTTTGTTCATCGAAGCTACTGGTCTTTTTTTTTTTTTTTGAATTCAATTGGCTTGTGTTTATTGTCATAATTGATTTGTGAACGACTTTTGATTTGCTGGAGGTGATTGATCTAGACTTGGCTACCTGTACAGTGAATTGGTGGGTGGTGATTGTGATTTGGAACAACGTGTGTGGCTGTGATTGGGTGGTAATCAAGCAACGAGTAGTGGCGTGGTTTGCAACAACATTAAGTTGGGATTGAGTTATTGGCGCTTTAGATCAAATTCTTTATGTATATATGCATACACACACATATATTTTGTGTTTCAGGCTGAAATCAGTGTTTTAATTGAAGTCGAGGTGTTCTAAACTTGATCAAGTAGAAACAAAAGGTTTGTGTGATCATGATTTTTTTGTCGGATACTCTCTCGCCTAAGAGAAAAATCACGATGGGGCTTCAATTCTTTTTGCAGAAGTATCAATGGGTGCAACACATAATACACCAAGGTTATGAGGTGTTCGTTTAGCTTCGAGGATAGAACTATAGATGGTCATTATCTTGTTGTTGGATGATAAGCATATGGTGCATTTCAAGGAAGAGTTTGACAATTTTGTGAAAATTTGATCAAAGAGAGGTTGAATTTGCTTAGCATCATGTAAAGGGTTGTGGTATTCGAACTGGGAAGACATGACAAGAGCAAGGTGGAGGTTGAGTATTTGTGAGAGGTTAAGGTTATAGGCCAGTTTTTATAGGAATGTTGTGGTGAAGATTGGTTTTATCAAACAACATTTAGGAGGGGTAGGGGGGGTTTGATTGTGGTGTTAATTGGGTTTTTTCTCGTAAGATCGAATGATCATGGGTCAAAGTTTTGAAGTCACTTTTAGTGTTAGTTGTTTAGGTTTATTTGTTTTAGCAAGTTTAGTTTATGGTATGGTGTATTTTGTGTTTTCAAAAGCCCTAAGTCATATGGCTAGGCTCTTAAAGAAAAGGCCAACCTAGCAAAAACGTCTCTAGAAGGGCTAGGCGCCAATTTGCGCTTTTTGTAACAGAATCCACAATAGGCGACGACTTTGAGTCTTTGACGTAGGCACGAGCGTATTAAGGCACATGCTTTTTTAAAAAAAGCATTATTATCTTTCTTTTTGGATTTTTTAAATTTTGGTTTCGATTTTTGAATTTGTTTTGATTTAATTTAAAGTTATACCTACAAAAATACAATTATCATATACGACAACGGTCCTGAACATTTGATATTGTCATATTGGTTTTGAACAATTGGACTTGGTTTTTGAACATTCAATATTGGTTTTGAACTTTTGGTTTTTGAACATTTGATATTGGTTTTGAACGTTTGGTTTGTGAAAAAGTATTAACTCTAAGTGCATAGTATTTTTTTCCCATTATTCCATTAATGTGGCTTTTTTTCCTCTCTCAAGTTGTCGCTTTTTTTGCGCCTAGCTCCTAGGCTTCGAGCCACAATTTGCGCCTTCAGTGCGCCCATCGCCTTCGACAACATAGGGTGTCTTATATTTGGTATGTTTATGTTTATTTTAGGACGTTTGTTTATCTTTCCATGTAAGCTATTAGGTATCTTGGTGCTAAGTATTTGGTTTAATATAAACAGAGGTTAGGGATTAATGGATTATTGTATTTTGTGTGCTTTGGGTTTAATAATACAAGAGAGTTGGAAGTTGTTTTTCTTCCAAAATATCTGTGATGTTTTTTTTAATCTTTTTAAAATCAATTATGGCAACATATACGTACTCCTATTTATTTACATAATTGAGTACCAACTATATTTTGTATTAATTATTAATTTATAACAAATATTGAGTCATTGTAGGAATTTGGTTGTAGTTTTTAGAAGTTAAATACCACATTAATACTAAATAGCGGCCTTATCCATTACTTGAAATTTGGTGATATAAATTAGAATAAACATTAGTTAACCAGAAGTGAGTTTATAGTATTTTTTAACTAATGCTCGGCATTCTATTCATTGTTCTAATGATGACAACTTGTATACCTTTTTATTTTTGACCATATGTGACTTAACACTACTTGACAAAGAAAAAGCAAAAAGTTGACAATTATATAATGAGGTACTTGATTATTTTTCCTTGCATGTAGGTGCTTGTGCGGGTGTTCTACGAATTGTATTTCGAATAATTTGAACTTCTGAATTGTTGAGTAGGATTCAAATTCGAATAAATCAATTCGAATTTGAAATTCGAAATCATTGTCAAATTTGAAATTCGTTTCAATTTGAATTTCGAATTTTTTTACGTCCGATTCGAAAATGGAACACTTCCGGTGCTTGCTATTACATGAATGATTCAAATATACCTAGAATATATTCAAGTCAACAAATTATTTGCAACATTCTCTCCAGCCTTGGGTTTTTTTGAAGATTATTATTTAATTAAATGGGAAAATAGCTTAGAGAGAATTTGTATATTGTAGATAAAAACACACCATCATGTATTAAGTCTTTTTAAGTAATAACATAGTTGTCAAAAGCGCAGACACACTCGTGGCCTAAATGGTGAGCCTTGGGCATATGCATAAAGAGCTTAAAAAGCGAGGTCTAAGATAAGTAAGATACAAAGCATAAACATACCGTTTTTGGGGGTTTTAGATATGTTTCAGGCTTGTTTAAAGTTATTTAGGATTATAGGTTGGTTTCAAGACATTTCTTAAAGTTTCAAGCAAATTTGGTTAGGATTTGCAAAAGTTTGTTGGAATTTACAGTATTTGGCGGGAATCCCTATGGAATTTGATCAAAATCTTTGCTGAAACCTTGTTGAAATATCTCCTAAGGGCCTAGATTACCGCAAGGCGTTTAACTGTCCCTTGCGTCACTTGAGTGCCTTGGCGTACACTCGGAGGGCTTTTGAAAGCATAGAATAATATTATCTTGAGTGTTGGTGTATGATAAAAATGTCATACTAGTAAAGGAAGAACAAAACAACAAAATGGAGTTAATGGAAATTAAGTAGCAATACTAAGTAATATTCTAAACATATACATTTAGGCAAGTTTATATATCGATTTAAATAAACATCAATATAATAGAACTAGTAAACCAATTACATGGTATAGAGTTGATAGATATGAACATGTATGGGTATGGTTTTGGGTTTGATCGTATAAGGGATGTCAATGCGTATGAGACTAATCAACCAATCCCCTAGGCATGTATGAGGAAATTCAATTTCATGGGTTCGATTTCTAGTTTAAAAACCCATTCCCTTATGCTAAACACCCATTATGATTTTTTATCCCATTCCTAAATCCTCAATCATTAATCCAAACACACCCTTTAAACTTTATAGCTTCTTTTTATGAGCCCTCATTATTTTTATTATTTTGTGTTTTTTGTTGTGTCATGTGTGAATTTGTTTGTACATTCAAATTATGATATTTGATTGTCAGCATTATAAGTGTAGACATATACAAGACACATGGCACATCAACTGTGATAATAAGAGTGAAAATTTATAAAATCTTGACAAATATAGACATTATTATTTTTACCCACATTGCAAAATTGAAGGTATTCACATCTTTTTATTCTTTGCCTTTGTGTGATACCGTGTATTATTCCTAGAGGGATCAATTTTTTGTATGCAAAAACAATAAAACTATTTGTTTTAGTGATTTCACCAAAATAATTAAGTTTTATGGGACATTACTACCACTAATTTCATGCATCATTACATCCATCAGATGCTGTTTTTGAGATTGTTAATGGTTATGTATTTATCTAGTGTAGCACGTGACACTATTTATTGTTGCAGACCTCATTCCATATCCCCTTTATTTATATCTATATAAGTGTTGATATCACGTCACACATCTAACGTGATGATACGGGTGGAAATTATAAAATCGTTACATTTATAGATAATCTTTTGCCCACATTGCAAAATGAAGGTATTTTCTCCTTTTTGTTCTTTGCTTTTTTCATATGCAAAGAACACAAGTCTATTTTCTACCAATTACACAATAATAATAAAATTGGATGGGATATCTTATCACTACTAGTTTCATGCATTATAAATGCTGCCAGACGCTGTTTTGGAGATTATTAATGAATAATGATTATCCATTTATATAGTGTAACGCGTGACACCATTTATTGTTATAGAGCTCATCATGTATCCCCTTTTTTATTACTTGTACTTGTGCTATATTTGATTACTTAAACATGTTATCTTTGTATGTATGGCTGCCATATGTCCTGTTCCTATGTGCTGTCTGTGTAGTTTTGTTATGGTATCATATATTATAATATTGATGAATCTCATAATTGTCCATTTATGAAGGAAATATTTTGCCATATACATACATAAATGCACACACACACACACACACACATATATATATATATATATATATATATATTACTAACTCAGATACTATTTTAAACAGAAGGCTGCACACATGGTGAGAAAGGAAGGTTCTAGCACAAAACCTAAAAGTACAAATACGATGCTTGAAAAAGCCATCAGAGATTTGGAGAAGACAGTTGCCGAAAGTAAGTTGCACATTGAGTTTTAATTACAGGTAGCAATTTTGTCATATCTTGCTACAAATGAATCAATGAAGGTTATGCTTTTATCATTAAGTTGTAACATATAAAAAGTACCTGAAAAGGATATTTTTGTCAAATGTATCGAAGGTTGCCCAAAGTGTTTGTATATTGCGTATATCCTCTCCAATCATTTTATTTTCCAGAAATGAGATAGACTTTTGAGTGAGGAAATTTTTAATGATAGAGTATTAATTCACAGTAAAGTTTTAAAAAGTGTTCTGGACCAACATGGACCATTTTTACTTTGGGCAAAAATTAGAATTTTTGACACAAACTTATTGTGATTCGTCAGACTACCAGCCTGGCCTAGTTTTGATAGTTAATCATGTCTTACTTCTATGTTTAATTAACTTCTCTTATCTTGATATCAAAACAGTACGTCCACCAAGTATGGAGGTTCAAGAAGCTGAAAATTCTTCTCAGGTCAAAAGGAGAATGCCACCTGAAATAAAACAAAAACTGGCTAAAGTTGCTAGACTGGCGGTAAATGAGTTTTTTTTTCCTTTTAAGTTGAATAGGTTTTTTATTAAGCTTTTCTTCTTTGTAACATTATAGTTAAGTGCATAGTTGACATGTTTTTGTTGTTTTGTAGCATGCTATTCATGGAAAACTGTCGAAGGAACTTCTTAACCGTTTAATGAGCATTCTTGGTCATTTGATACAAATCCGATCTTTAAAGGTTTTTTTTTTGGTTTACCATCATGAATTTCAATAACTAGTCTGCTACTAAAAATTTATGTTTCTTGCTATATGATTTTTGCTCTTCATCTGATTGATCCATAGTGACTTTAAATTGGGGTTGTTTTCCACTTTAGAGAGTTAGATGTGAAAATTTTGATTTATATTTGTGAATGGATAGATTCGGGTCATGTTTTATGTTCAACGGGTCAAACAGGTAGAAAAAAAGGTAAAATGAATCGGGTCAAATGGGTTGAATATGTTTACTGAACAATATGATCTTATATTTATAATATTGACAATCCTTGTCTCTGATAAGTTCCATTAAAGAGCATATTATATTCCTTTAATTTCTTTCAGCTTATACTGATTGTTTAATATCTTGTAACAGAGAAATCTTCAAAACATGGTTGTTATGGGATTATCTGCCAAAGAACAGAAAGATGGCCAGTTACAGCAGTTGAAAAAAGAAGTAGATGAGATGGTTAAGATACGAGCTCCTACTATGAAGCTGGAGGTATTCTTTTTCAAGACTGCATATTAATGGCTTGCATTTGATATAGTTGGAAAAAAATATTGTACAAGTAGACGTGACTAAGTCAATCTGCTTACTTATGAGTGGACTGTAGATTAATCTTGATAGGGTATTGGTCAAAGTTGGGTCAGATGAATACATGTAATTCAGAAAGTTCAGTTTTTATTCAAATGTTTTTATCACTTGTTTGGGTCTTAGGTTGAATAAGAAAATTATGGGTCCAACTGCAGCCCAGATTTTTAAACAGCTTTAAGAAGTCAGTTTTAATTTTTTGGGCTATTTTAATGTTTTGTACATACTTCTAGAGTGTGCTTTTTCTTTGCATCACTAATTTATCTTAATGTCTTTCATTTTCTGTTCATATTATGATAGAGATCATGGTTATATTAGTATGTTAATCATATTTAGTAGTATGGTGTATTCTAGTATGGGTAGTTTGGTAATATTTGATATTTAGTGTGTTTGTTTGGGTATTATAAATAGAGGTTAAGAGTGTGAGTGAGGGTGTGAAGAAAATTGATAGAGTTAATATTGGCTCCTCTTGGAGAAGGGTTTTACCCTGGGACATCATCCTTGATGTAATCGTTGTTCACTTCTAAATCAATTTCATCAGTGTTCTTGTTTTTCAATCATAATCCATATTTCTATTGTGATTGATTTGGATTCTCATCATTGGTCCGACCTGCCCTAGACCTGCCGATCGTGATGGAGACGCGTGCGATGAATACGAGATTGGATGTTCATGATCAACAGATTCGTCAATTGCAATCAGATGTCACCGAAATCAAAACCACGTTGCAATCCTTGGAAGTCGAGCGTGTTGAATCCGCTAAATTCAGGCAAATCGTCCTCGCTTGGATGAAACATCAAGAGCAATCGGAGTTCCAATCAGAGATTCTGCAGCGATTTAGTTGTTTCGCGATACCTACTCCTTCTGCGCAATTGGATTCGAGTAACGATGCTCTACTCCTTGTCGTCGGCGGTAAGTATATAGCGATTGGTAGCTTCGAACTTCAAACTCCTTCTGCGCAGTTCGTTACGATTCATCAATCGGAGTTGACTTCCGATTTGATAGATGATGACGAGGTTAAAGGGTGCCCTGATTCTGTCGACCAGAAGGCCGCTCCTTCATTTTTTCTTTTTCTACATAGTATTGGGCCTTTATCAGGTGATGGGCTTCCTATGTTGGGCCTAGCAGAGTCCAAACCACACTTTTCTTTTAAAACCACTGATCGGGATATTATTTCACGTTTGGATATGTATAGCAACTTCCCTTCCAAATTGGGATCGTCGATGTCAGGGGAGGCAGGCTCGATTCCCGAGATCGAGGAGCGCGATATCTTTTACGTTTGGATTGGAAAGGACGTAAGAAGAAAAGGACTTGTTTGCGTTGGGGAAATCGATACGGGCCAGCTCACAAATGTCCGGAAGAAAAGATAATTGGAGCAAAGCACGTGTCCTGATTAATTCCCAAGTCTTGAGGACAAGACTTTTAAATAAGGGGGGAGTAATGATAGAGATCATGGTTATATTAGTATGTTAATCATATTTAGTAGTATGGTGTATTCTAGTATGGGTAGTTTGGTAATATTTGATATTTAGTGTGTTTGTTTGGGTATTATAAATAGAGGTTAAGAGTGTGAGTGAGGGTGTGAAGAAAATTGATAGAGTTAATATTGGCTCCTCTTGGAGAAGGGCTTTACCCTGGGACATCATCCTTGATGTAATCGTTGTTCACTTCTAAATCAATTTCATCAGTGTTCTTGTTTTTCAATTATAATCCATATTTCTATTGTGTGATTGATTTGGATTCTCATCATATTACCTCTGTATTGTGTAGCTCAAAAAGATATTCCAAAAGGTACATTATTTGCCCTCTGATTTATCAACATGGACTGATTTGGACCATATCTTAATTTCGAACGGGTCATGTGAAAGAACTTGAACAATAAAAATGGTTGAAAGTCCCCCAAAGTCTACTTTTATTGTTTACATGATGCAACTCTTTAATTGTTTTATTAAAAAAATGTATATGATTATTAATATTATTGTTTTATTAGTGTTTTGGAATCATAATTAACTAGTTCACTATTTAATTAACTATGGACACAAGTGTTGGTAGGTCAATTCAACCAAAAAAATCCGAACTTAAGATGGCCTATCTTGCCACCTTAAACTAAACAAGACATTCTGTAGATAATAGATAAACATGTCGCAACTCCTTTCTGTTGATGTTATTTTGAAATCTGACATTTAATATGGTTTGTTTTTGATACAGGCAATTGAGCAGCAGGCCGGGTCATCTGATGATTTTCAACAACCTAGTACCAAAGATAAAGTCAATAAAAGCTTATTTATCACAGATGATGCTCTAGAGGACAAAATTTGTGACCTTTATGACTTTTTTGTTGATGTACACTACCTTGACTTCATATCTAAAATAATCGTTTGTTCCTGCATATCTTCCTTTTCAGAGCATCTTACTTTGTATTTTTTTTCCTTAAATTTAAATTAGGGACTTGAAGAAGATGCAGGTCCCCAAGTTAGGAAACTTTATGCAGAGGTATGGTTATCCTGCGAATTCTGGATGGTCTTTTATTGTTTTTTGTTTTACACATTATGAATCCGGTAGCATCTTATTGTGTTGTATTTGCTGGTTAATTCATGGCATTACTGTGTTCAAACTTTGCAAGCTGCTAGCAGTGTTTCAGTTAATTTAACTTTTTTTTTTTTTAAAATTGATTACATATCCAGAGCCCAGAGGATTTAAAGTTTTAACCCATGTCACATTCCTTTATTTTTAGTGAAATCTGGGAGTTTAACCTATTTGACTCGTCAGACAAAATACAACACAAATCAATATACTTGTATGTATGCAAGTAAATAATTGCCACTGATTTGAATTGTCATGGATTCTGAGGCCATGTTATGGTTTTTCTTCCTCCTGTGCTCTAGGTTTTGAGCAACCATTTATGTTACATTTAAACAAAATTTACAAATCTTGTGTATATGTTGTAGCTTGCTGAACTGTGGCCAAAAGGCTGTATGGACAACCATGGTATCAAACGAGCAATTTGTAGGGCAAAAGATAGGAGAAAAGCATTATACAGACGCAAGGTATTTAATCTGCAATTTTATAAGCTTAGAGAGGGATATATGCAACTACCCTTGTTTAAGTGAAAAAAATGAACGGGTTGGTCAAGTTGGCAACGGGTCAATTATTTGGTTCGGGTTGGTTCAACTCAACTCTTTTTTTATTCAATAAAATTATTTTCTACAAATTGCTAGCTTAGTAAATATGTGACTTGTATTCTTATTTCTCCTGATCTTATGTTAAAGGACCAAGAGAACATGAAGAGGAAAAAATTAGTTTCCCCCAAAACAGACACCATTACTGTTGATAACGCATCTATCGGTCAGGTGCAACAAACATCCGATAAGCTAGAATCAGGTGCACCTGTGCGGTCATTATCTAGCACAATGGCAGCTGCACGACCATTTGCTTTGACCACCGACAAGCCAAAACACGAGAAACTGAAAGGTAATGTTAACAATCAGGGTACCACAACGGCTCCAGAAGTTACGAAGAAGATTGCAAAAAGGAAGCCAGAGACAGAATCATATGATGGTCAAATCCGACCACCCGAGAAGTCAAACTTAGCACAAGGAAAGCAAGTGGTTGGCGGCATTGTGAAGCTTGCCACTCAGACAACAGCTGATGGTGGTCAACCAAAGGTGAATAGCACAACTGACATGGTTTAACAGACCAAATCCCAAGCAACAATGTAATCATGATTTGCACTTGATGGTTGTGCTTTGGTTTTGGCCTTGGTACCTTCCCTAACTTTAAACCAAAGTTTATAGATGTAGGATGTTGCTTTACTTGAATACACAACCTTTTGTTAGTGGTTTTTGTGTTGCCAGCCATCCTTTATGGATACATTGTTTTAAAGTTTAAAAACTTATTTTACAGTCATGTTATTTTTAGGATGTTTATAAAACTCATGAACTTCATAATACATATATGTAA
Source organism: Mikania micrantha (assembly GCA_009363875.1). Taxonomy (NCBI): domain Eukaryota; kingdom Viridiplantae; phylum Streptophyta; class Magnoliopsida; order Asterales; family Asteraceae; genus Mikania; species Mikania micrantha. Next base: position 22,759,952 of record CM018692.1, read on the forward strand.
TGTATGACGGTATATGGTACTACATACATGTAGTATGACATATAGCGTATATGCAATATAATGTATATATGTAGTATGATATATAGTTTATACTATATAGATTTGGTAGTATATATGCTATATGTTGCATATATATAGTATGAAGTTCCTTAGTTTTCTCACAAGGAAGTATGTTAACTATGCGGTGTGTTATATTATTTGATGAATATTATAGATGTTTATAGGGTTTTATGCATCTATTTTGACTAAATAGCAAGTACCTAAAAGCCTGTTGGAATATAAAGTTAATTTTATTTTATTTTTTGAAGTAATATACGGATTCTAGTTCGTATAACCTTACAGTCCTAAGCGGCATATATATGAGTTCTAGCTCGTATAACCTAACATGATGAAGTGGCCTACTGGCCTGTTGATTTTAGTTTGTAATTCCAGCACAAATGCTAAACATTTATCATGTATATGGTCATCATTCATTATTTACTTAACGCAATTTATTTATCGTTCACATAACATAATTCATTCATCAGTAGCTTATCATTATTCACATCAAAGTATCATTAACTCATCATAGGATTGAACACATCATTCACACATTTATGTTACATATAACTGAACATAGGTGGTTTTAGTTATATCATGTAAGAAAGCATCCATGTGAACCTAAAGAAGTTTTAGAACATTTTAATATTTAATCATGCATATTAGGCTTATTAGCCCAACGGTTTGAATAGATTTGGCCCAAAAACGTTCGGAGTTGGATCAAGAACACTCTTAAATCTTAATAATGGCAAGTTTTTTTTAGGCTGATGCTGAAATGTATGATGCATATGCATAATAAAAAATTTTAAAAAATAATTAAATTTGAGGTTAGTTACTCTGAAAATAATAGTAACTAGATGGCGCCTTTCGTGCGTTGCTACGCAAATTTAACATCCTTGTTTTGACTTAGGAACGAACTCATAAGAAAAAAACATTAACGTATAAAGAGTCGTGACTATAAAACAAATCTATTATGAGCCAAGATGTAATACAAAAGAAACATTTATAATTATGAAACAAATTTATTACTGGTTAAGAAAAAAAAAACAAAAAGGAACTAAAATTAAAATTAAAATGTTGCGTATGAGATAATTTAAAGGAATTTCTCATGAAAATTGGATTTCTCACTGAAAATCTCACGAAAAAATCGATAAGAAATAATTTATCGCGATATAATTAATTTATCACGATAAAATGAATTTATCATGATAAATGGAAAATCTCAAAATCAATAAAAATGAATTTATTGCGATAGATTGAATTTATGACGATAAATCGCGATAAAATGAATTTATCGTGACATACACTATTCATATATGAATTTGGGGTCAAACATGAAATTTTATCAAAGCTTTTGTACTATTTATGTAACCCTATTACAAATCTTTAGACAGTTTACAATTTTCAATTTTGATGACCAAACCTGTAATTTGACCAAATAATTGAGACTTTTTATGCAATTCTCTTACAAATGTTCAAATTAAATTTATAATCTTTAAATCTTAGGAACCAAACCCTTACCATAGAAATCTTTTGTGCAATTATTTAAAACTTAACAATACATATACAGTCTGAAATTTGGTCTAAAGTTTTTGAGCCAAAAGCACGAAAATAACTTCTGGAATAAGGCTGAATAGCCTTCTACAATCAATCCATTCTCCCTTTCAAAATTCTTTCAGTCACTTCGTTTGGTGTCCTGCACATATAACATAACATATGAATATCTCTAATTATGTGCATGATGAAGCAGTCGCTCTTTTGTTAGGAACAAAGGTAAGATTTGCCTACATCCTACCCTTCTCATACCTTACAAATAGCTATGCTAAAAGCGTAATTTACTGGGTATGGTTGTTATATGCATAATGCCCAATGTGGAGAACTTTCTGACCGTTAAAACATGATGTAATTCACACAGTCCATAATAAAAAATTACAATTCTAGAGGTGATTGGATGATGTTTTAAAAGTGGTCATGCCATATTGGGTAATCGGAATGAATACCCTTTAGTTGTTTGAAACAAGTTTTATACATCTCTCTCAGCTCTTTTACGTGACAACCATTTAATCGATTAACCTAAACTTCATCCCTTTAATTGTTTTTACATATTAGCCTCATCGGCTCATCCGGACCATAATACTGACACAAAGGTGCCACCTCCAGGCCCTGATGCATTTTTCTGATCGCCTCAAGCACCTAAGGCATTGCATACTTTTTAAAGCTAGTTTGTAATAATGTTTATCCAATATGTAAAATCAATTATTGCGACTTAAAATTGTTCCAAATCACCCATCAAACAATCAGTTCTTTACTTGAAAACAAACTTACACAATGTAGACGTGTCCTCCCCAACCACTCAAACAATCACGATCAACTGATGATATAAGTGCTTGAGAGATGGTCTCAAACAGCTCCTCATGATCCTGCATACATATAACAAAAATAGATACATGACACATCTGGTGAACAGTACATGTGGCAAATTGGTGGGTTGCCTGTTGGTCAAATGGGTTCTAAATTCTAATTGTTATCATATCTCATCCCAGTAAAACAGTTGCGTTGGATAAGTGGTAACAGATCACTTTTAAGATTGGGTTAACATGTTGGTACATTCTTAATAAGCATGTTTAACCAAATAGTTATATTAAAAATCAAATTGTTCAAAACAAACACAACATTTTTAAAGGTTATAAGCATTTTTAATACAATTTAGGATCGTCAATCAATTTGACCCATTTAAGCCTATTAAGTTAATTTTGGTACCATTTAACCCATTTGGCTTCTTATCAATAAAAACAATACATACTGGTCTGTTATCATTTATATCGGTTGAAACTCCAATCTCTAATATAAAGGTGAACTTTAAGATGCATTGCTGAGTTTTCAAAAACGAAATGCTTAAAGCCTCATAGATAAAATCTTTAATTACACTTAAGCCCAGTTGCAAAAATTATTTTACATCCTTAAGAAAAATGACCAAAAGGAACTAGGATATAGATTACCATGTCAGGCTTGAACATCGACTCGCAAGCACCATAAAGAGATTCTGATGCAGTCCCAGCCACCACAAAATCTTTTGCAAGCTCTCTATGATCATTGATATCATAAAAAAGAATTTAAAGGTAAACGGAAGCTGTCATATGATTCTTGGTTTCAACATAATAAAACTACAAAATATTTTATTAAGCCATCCTTTTAATCCCAAGTGCAAGCTAGCATACCTCAAGGAACCATAATATGCATGGTTGCAAATTTCATCATCATCAGTGGCGGATCCAGGAAAAATTTTCAGTGGGTTCACTATTTTCAGACGTGTCAATTAAATAGAACCGCACATAAAAATTTCCGGCTTGGTTTGACTGTTCGGGTCTTGTAATGTTTTCACGTAATAACAGTGCGATATATTAAGTCAATAATTAAAAAAAATGTTATTAAAGAGTTCGGATGTGCGGAGTGCACGCTCATTTAAGATTTCTGAGCTTCAGACCAAGCCGGAGTCAAGGGGGTCGCGTCCCCTTGCGGGGTCCTATGGGTAGTGCCCCTAATAGCGAGGTCCAAGGGTCAGAGCCTCTGGTGACAATCCCGCTGGCTAGTTAACGGACAAGGATTAAGAGGGCAACACCCCGAAACCTAAACGGAATTTGTGAAGAAATATTGATATCGGAAAGTAACTTTAACACGATTATATAAAAATCCAAGCATTGATTATTGAAAATTCTCTAACAAAAATCACTTAATCCATTCATGTTGGCAAGCTGTTGAGGAAAATTACATCAAGGATTCACCCTTAAAATATCAACGGGTTCACCTTACCTTTCCAGCCTTTCGAAAACAAAAAATTCCTGCTAAACGTTCGAAACACGGTGGGTTCCGGTGAACCCACCTCAATGCATCTAGATCCACCTCTGATCATCATATATCCATTGAAAAGTGGGAATATACGGGGCAAGTTTGTTTGTTTGTTTATATATCTACTGGATAACATTTTTAGTTACACACTCAAAACAAACTTGATTTAGACTTTTTCTTGCAAATGTATTAATGTCAAAAAAGAGAAGTAATATAACTCTACTACAAATGATTTTAGAAATATGAAACTTTTTAAAAAAATACACGCATTTCTTCAAAATTTGAGGTTACAACTATTTGTTTTTTTTTCAAAAATAAAGAAAAATAGATGTCTAGAACAGGGTATGATTTTTAAAAGTATTAAGTAACAGCAAAAAGATAAAAAGTAGACATACTTTGCTCCAATTGAGTCCATTGTGCAGATAAATGGCTTGTCATCCTCACCCAGCCCAGCAATCACAGGTTGGCAAAAATACGGACCAAACCTACCAAATATTAATAAATTCTATAATGCTAATAGTCTAATATGATTATAGTTTTATGAAACAATATGAACTTCATATATCAAACATTCAAAGAACATGTATTTACACTCCTTTAGAAAAAGTGTTTGTGATGAGAATCCAATCAATGACACAATAGAAATAGGGATTGCAATTGAAAAAGAAGAAGAAGATGGAATGATGATATTAATGAACGACTGATTACAAATCAGTTCCAGGGTTACACCCTTCTCTGCATAAAGCAAGAGCCAATTACAATTCTAAACAATATTCTTCACACCTCCCACATACAAGCCTTCCTCTATTTATAACCAACTAACAATTAACTAGTAATCAATATTACTAAACTACCCTTATCTAGAACCTACTATAACTACTAAATATTACCCAAAATATGAATATAAGTATGAACTCTATCATTACTCCCCTCTTATTTAAAAGTCTTGTCCTCAAGACTTGGGAGTTACCCATGAATCGTGCTTTTTATCCTTTCGTCCGGACATTTATGAGCTGGCCCGTATCGATTACCCCAACGTAAACAAATTCTTTTCTTCTTACGTCCTTTCCAATCCAAACGTGAAGGATATAGAACTCCACGATCATGATGCAAAACATGCCCCAACTCCGGAGTAGAAGAGAAGCCTAATCGAATGGCAGGAAACGAACACGGAATATCTGTTTGAAGGCCCATATCCCATTCATGCACATGAACTAAATACCCTTTCCTCAACTTGATAATAATTCTTTCAAATGAGCAAACAGAAATCCTTTGCTTAGTTAATTGAGGTGTATGAACCCATTTGGGCTCCCTTTGACCCAACACTTGAGGCCCATCAATTGGTAAAGGCCCAAAATTATGTTGATAACTAAAAAGAGAAGTAGCGGCCTTACTCGTTGCAGAATTAGGGCACCTGGTATCCACGATATCTTCGAGACAATCGGAAATCACCTTCGACTGTTGGATCGGAACGAATTGCTCGGAAGAATGAGGAATTTCGAAGCTACCAAAACGTTGCAGTAGTTCTGATTGGAACTCCGGCCATGTCATGGACTCCCAAATTTGAGAAATCGCTGTGAACCAATGCTGCGCGACCCCAACCATACGAAATTGAACTAAAAGAAGGCGTAATTCATCAGAAATATTATGGAAATCGAAATAGTGATTCGCCTGTTGGAGCCATCCTTGAGGATCAAAGCCGTTGAAATCAGGTAATTGAACCTTCTGAACCGCCCATGGAAGAGTAGGTGGACGATCGATTGGAGTAGAATTAGAACTAGAGGAGTAGAAAATACCTGAAGTAGGACCCGAATCAGAGGAACCATCGCGTTTGGATTTCTCCTGATAGTTCATCCACGCAAGGACAACTTGACGGAATTCACTAGATTCCGCACGATCGGCTTCCAAAACCAGTAACAACGATTTGATGTCCGAAACGTCAGATTGAAGTTGTTTGAGTTGTTGTGCGTGGTTATCCAAGCGCTTAGCAGTTTGAGTTTCCATGGATACCGGCAGATCAAGGGCAGGTCGGACCAATGATGAGAATCCAATCAATGACACAATAGAAATAGGGATTGCAATTGAAAAAGAAGAAGAAGATGGAATGATGATATTAATGAACGACTGATTACAAATCAGTTCCAGGGTTACACCCTTCTCTGCATAAAGCAAGAGCCAATTACAATTCTAAACAATATTCTTCACACCTCCCACATACAAGCCTTCCTCTATTTATAACCAACTAACAATTAACTAGTAATCAATATTACTAAACTACCCTTATCTAGAACCTACTATAACTACTAAATATTACCCAAAATATGAATATAAGTATGAACTCTATCAGTTTGTAATTGGATTTTTAGTTCAGATTGACTGCTTCAAGAGGTCAAAACCATTGCTTTTTAAGTTCGTAATTGACAAAAATCTATTCCATCCTTCTTTTTGTTGTTATTTGTTATGAAACAAAATACAATTCCTCCATCGTACAATTTACAAGAAGTCAACTGGAAACTGTTTGCATATACATAATTCATGTATGGGGAACATTTTACCGCTTCCATTTTGAAAAAGACCTTCAAGCAAGTGGCTCGTAAAGTTCTCTTCAAAATTTTGGTTGAATTTATATAAGACATACATACAAAGTTGCTATGTTTTTCTAAAAGTTATAAACGCCGGTTCAAATTCAAAAAAATAACAAATAAGGATGCAACCATACAAACAACTGAACAAGTAGAAAAATTAAGTTTTATTCTAACCTTTTCTCATACAGCATAGCAGATACAAGACTAGCAAATGTTTCAGGCTTCATATCTCTTTCTTCGCGTAGCTGATACAGTTTGTGGCGAAACACAAGCCGCTGATGACTACAAAAATACAAAATATAAGCATGTCAATTACACAATAAAAAACAAACCACATATACATACAACAATTACAAAATTGAATAAGAAATCTACTTAATATTTTGTTATTCTGAGTCCCTGAATCAGTGGTATCATCAATACTTACAGTGTTTGAGCATCAGAGCCAAGACCAGAGAGACCCAAGAAAAGCTTATCATGAATCTTGAAAATCCGTTGGAAATCAGTGGCTATGGTTTGAAGCTGAACACCAAGCCTCCTGTCACTAGCGATTGCAAAACAATTCTTACCCACCATCGCCACCAAAGCACTTCCATTGTACTCGAAAATCTGTTAACATAATCTATTAATCGTTATGTGACAATATAAACACTAAGATGTTCATGAAGAACCCTAAGAGGCTCATGATCATTCAACCAAAGGGCCAACTTGAACAATCTGAGCTTGACCCCATATTCAGAAACAAAACCACTCTAATACTAGGTATTGAGTGGCGGGAAATATTCAAAACATTAGAAGTGATAAAAACTGCAAACTGATTGTTTGGTTTTTGTTCATCACTTGTCAACACCACGCAATATGAAACACATCAAACAATCCCAATAACGATATATGAAAAATGTATCTAAATTCGTACGAATTGTCGTAAATCGAACCCTTATTGAAGAAAGAATCGAACGATTTCCAACAACAATTACAGCTATTTGTTCTGTAAATTGCAAACACAAATGAGTAATACGCTGGACCTGGTAGAGAAGAGAGCTTACCGACATCTAAAGTAGAAAGATCACGATTAACAAAGAATTATCACGGTGACTCAGTGATTTGCAGCCCACGATAATCTCTCAAGACTTGTATGATCAAGGGTTTGATGGTCTAAAGTTAATCAATATACCACGGATGTTGATTAGCTCTAAGAACAATGTATTTTTTTTAAACGTCGACGATCCTACATTTCATGATGTTTTCTTATCAGGGTCTATCGGGCAAAGATAAGAGGTAAGATACGGGCACACCAGAGGCGCGGAAACCCATGGAATGGGTAAACCCTCACCCCCATTGGTCTAGAATCCGAGATTAAGCTCAAGATTTCTTCCCTTACCTGTGCCTCTCGGTCAGTTGATGATACCCCAATCAGTAGGCTGAATTTGCAGGACAAAAACCGACGACCACCTCTAAGAACAATATATAAACACATGCTTCAAGCCTAATGATTACCTAGCTTAATTTCTTAGTGATTTAGTGAGACAAGGTTATATGGTTTACATGTTTTGAGTTCCTTTTGAGTGTGCTTGGTCATACGTTTAAAGCGTCTGAGCGAACGGTTGACATACACACAACTACTATCACATGCATGGATGAAGGTCGTCCCCCTCTTTTTCCGTCCGTAGTGTTAATTTTTCGGCCGAAATGTTATTTTTAGTTAAAAATAGTGGTTTCGCCCCCCCTCGATTCAAAAATCTAACATGTATTTCGTGTTTCAAAAATTTTCGCCCCCCCTCTTACTCCGCTCAAGCTCCGTCACTGATCACATGGACAATAGACATACACCGATATAAAACTCTATTCGCATAATCCCATAAGCTAAAGCAATCTACGGATTCTAGTTTGCATAAGCAAGAAAAGTTAACATTTTCGAATACGTAACCAAGAAACACTTCACAACTTTTGTGTGGATTTGGTGTATCATATTGATATGGTTCTAGATTTAATTTTAAGCAATGTTCTAGATTTAATTTTAAGCAATGAGGAGTGAATTTTAGTCGATGGTGTTAATTGTAGTATTATTTTCATTTGTTTAATGTTAATTGTATATTTGTATGTATTTAACAATTGAAAAAGAATTAAATTTAAAAAGTGAGGCTAACTATTATATAGGTAAAAACTGAAAATGAATAATAATGATACACTGATGTGGTAAAGAAAACAATTAAAAGCAAAAGATGACTACTATACATAGCCGTAGGTTCACTCGGTTTGTATAAGTTTTAGGTATGATAGTAGAAATTATTAAACGACTAGTTGACGATGATTAATCGAACTGGAATTTATTCAAAAAATACTTTGAACAATTTTGATTACAATATGATCATTTTTAACTGATTTTGACCAATTTGACAAAAATCACCAAGTTTTGATCAATTTTCAGATGGTACCCATTTTTAAGGCCAATTTGGGGAAATCGTATTAGTAACCCACGAATTTTCGATTAATGGGCGTCTAAACAAGATAGTATTATGTCAAATCTTGAACCATTTTTTTAGAAAACTACAAACCAAATTGAATAGGATGTTTGGATGGCAGGACACCAAGACGTACAAACTGACCAACAATTTTGATTATTTTAATTGAATTTTATTCTTAAACTAGTGGGTGGTTTCCCCACGCGTTGCTGCGTGAATTCGGTTTTGATTCAAATTATTAAAACACAAATACGATCATGCATATCAAAAAACATATAAATAAAAACACATTAGTTGTCACTCTTACGTAATATCTTAAATCGTAGTCATTTTAATGCATGTATATTATAGATAAATCGTGAAAGTTTGAGTAGAAAGACTAAGTTTAAAAACTTAAAAAGAAAATAAAATGTGATAGATTGAGAATTAAAAGTAAATATTACTAAATCTTAGGGTCTTATGCGTACATCTAAAAAAATTAGAAAAATGGTATATAGATAAAAGACTAAATTATATAATAAAGAAAAGTCAAAATAAAATAAGTAAAGAGATTAAGAACTAAAAGAAAATTTTTGTAAATTAAAGGGAGTTAAGTGTAATTAACAAAAATTAAAAACATAGCGTCTTTAACAAAAACCTAAAAAAAGAAAAGTGGGCCACAACTGTTTAATCAAAATTAAAAAAAGAAAATTTAAAAAAAATGTGGGCCACAACAAGGATAGCATTTGTGAAATGTTATATATTATTATTATTATACTTGAATGATGGGACTGAATTGTTAAAGTGCCTGAATCATCAAAACCAAACCATACAAAGCTCAAACTTGTAAAGACTTCTTCTGAAAAGATTTTGAAAACTTATCACAATATAAAATGATTGATTATAAGAAATGATTTCATTAACAACTCACAATCTGCTATTTTTTTGAAATCCTCATATTACCTTATACTAATAAAAACCAACGTCGGTTGGTTTTTATATTTGCCTCAAATCAATTGTGATGGTTAAATAATAATGCTTTAAACATACTAACAGTACGTTTGTTTGGCAAACTGGTAAGACGGTGCATTTTTACGGAGGGGGCGTGGGTTCGAGTCCCACCCTTACCTTTTTTTTCCCATCTTTCTTAATTTGCCATTTTTCTCCCTATCTTTTTATTTTTTTCATCTTTGTCCTTTTACTTTTTTTTACGCTATGTCGTCATGAAACCGCTCTTTCACAAATGAGAAACCGTTGTTACAACTAATATTCAATGTCAGGTAACCGACTAACTGAGCCGACCTAAAAAATGAAGGAAAAAAATTATGTTGCCCAGGGCAAGGAAAAAAAATTAGACCCTCCAAAAAATACTAACTTCTCAATTTATATATAACAAGTTAATAATATAATCTATAAAAAAATTATAAAAATTAAGGCCCCTTAAAAAGTTAGGCCCAGGTTCGTCGCTCGCTTTGCCCCTCCCTCTGGGCTCGGGTTGGCCCTGCCAACTAACTCTCTAAGCTTTCTTTTTTTTCCTCACCTTTCATCTTTTTTTTTTCAACTTTTTTTCCTCATCTATGTCATTTTACTATTTTCTTTATCGCCCTGCCATCATGAAATCGCTCACCCACAAATGAGAAACCGTTGTTACAACTAATCCTTATTGTCATGTAACATGTTAACTCTCTAAATTTTTCTCATTTTTTCCACCTCACCTTTTTCTTTTTTTCTTTTTCGTTTTTTATGAAAAATAATAAATCTATTATTGTCGTTGAGGTCCTGTCCCGCTATGCCATATGTATGCATCATATTCGGTCCTTGAAGACATTTTTTTAGTTTACTGAATAATAAGTTGCATCAAACACAGTTGGTTGTGATTTTTCTTTAAGACGTTTACTTCGTTAATTTTATTTGCTTATCGTATTTTCGCCCTCTTAATTTTTTTAAAAAAATCGTAAAATATTGTTTTGACCCCCTAACATTTCTAAAGTTTCGAATATACTCCTTTCGTTTTTTAAATTTTCACCCTAAGCTTTATAGATTAACACTTTCACATCCCTAATATTCTAAAAATGATGTAAAATGTTGCTTTCATTTTCTCATGTTTCTAAAGCTTACAACATAACCCTTTTATTTCTAAGCTAAAAATAATAACTTCTTTTGTGCTTAGTTTTAGGTAAGAGTCCATATGAATTAATGTTAATACACATTTTGATATAATTTTTTTTTTGGGGAAACAGGTGCAGTCATGTAAAGTACGTTTTATTCCTTATTTCATACATATTTTCTATTAGTTGACATTTCGACGTAAATAATTTTTGAGATAGGTTGGGTCAAATATATCATGTTTTTACTAGACAAATTAAGTCAAAGTACTCCACGTTGTAACACCGCCGCAGCGCGGGGGTAAATTTCTAGTTGTAACTAAAACATAACTCACATCAACTGATTAAAGGTGTCACATCTAACCATGGGTAAATAGTTCTTAAAGATCCAAGATAGACAGTTGAAAATAAAAACGAAACGTTCATTAAAGTTTAAAATTTGATCTAAAGTTTTCAAGCCAAAAGCACAAAAAAATTTGAAATAAAGATGGATAGCTTTCTGCAATCAATCCATTCTCCCTTTCAAGATTCTTTCAGTCACTTCATCTGGGGTCCTGCACATAAAATATATCATATGAGTATCTTGAATTAGGGATAGAGATAAAGATTTGCCGACATCCCACCCTTCCCTGACCTACAAATAGTCATGCTACGAGTGAGATTTCCTTATGATAGTTGTTATTATATGCATGATGCCCAATGTGGAGAACTTTCTGACTATTGAAACCCGATGTAATTCAAACAGTTTGTAATAAAAAGATTAAAATTCTGGAGGTGATTGGATGACGTTTTAAAAATGGCTTATGCAATAATGGGTAAACCAGAATCAGTGCCCTTTTCTTGTTTGAACTTTGAAGTTGAGATGTTGGTTTTAAAAAATGTGAGGGGGGCTCCAAGGCATGAGCCAAGAGCTTCACGTACATGAGGTCTTGATGTACAACCAAATAAGTTTTATTATATGTACAACCAAAAGTTGCATCTCTCTCATCTCTTTTATGACTAACCCAACTTCATCTCTTTGGTTGTTTTTACATATTAACCTTCACTTTGACCATAATACTGACATAAAGGTGCCACCTCAAGATCCTGAGATGTTTTTCCAATAGCCTCAAGCACCTAAGACATGCTTTTTAAAACTAGTTTGTAATAATGTTTATCCAAAATGAAAAATCAATTATTGCGACTTAAAATAGTTCCAAATCACAAATCAAACACTCAGATCTTTACTTGAAAAAAAACTTACACAACGTAGACGTGTCCTCCCCAACCACTCAAACAATCACGGTCAACTGATGATATGAGTGCTTGGGAGATGGTCTCAAACAGCTCCTCATGATCCTGCATACATAATAATAAGTATAGATACATGACACAATCGATGAACAGTACAGGTGGCAATCTAGTGGGTTGCCTGTCGGTCAAATGGGTTCTGAATCCTAATTGTTATCATCCCTTGTACCAGCAAAACAAGTGGGTTGGATAAGTGGTAATAGATCACTTTAAGATTGGGTAATCATGCTAGTACATTCTTATATTCCACGAATAAATAATGAACTCAGCAATCATGCTTAACCAACTAATTAAATTGAATATCTAATTGTTCAAAACAAACAAAACAATTTCAAAGGTTATAAGAATTTTGATACACTTTAGGATTGTCATTTATTTGACCCATTTAAGTTTATTTCATACCATTTAACCTATTTGGTTTGTTATTATTTATATGGGTCTCCAATCTCTATATATAAAGGTGACCTTTAAGATGCTTTGCTGAATCTTCAAAAACTAAATGTTTACGGTCTCAACGAAAAATCTTTAATTACGCAAGGCCAGTTGCAAAAATTATTTTACATCCTTAAGAAAACTGAACTACAGGAACTGGGATATAGAAAGGTACCATGTCAGCCTTGAACATTGACTCGCAAGCACCATAAAGAGACTCTGATGCCGTCCCAGCCACCACAAAATCTTTTGCAAGCTCTCTATGATCATTGATATCATAAATAAATAAAAAATAAAGGCTAAAGCCAGCTGTCATATGAATCTTATTTTCATCATAATGAAATTACTATTATTTAGTTAAGCCATTCTTTTTAGAAACTATAGAATCTATGGTCTCATATTTTATCATCATCATACATCTACTAGATAACATTTTTAGTTACACACTCAAAACAAACTTAATGTTAAACTTCATCTTGCACATGCATTCATGCTAAACAGGAGAAGTAATATAACTCTGCTACAAGTGATTTTAGATATATATACTCTTTAAAAAACACCCACACATTTTTTCAAAATTTGATATTACATTTATTTGTTCTTTCAAAAATAATATAAAAATAGAACAGGGTATGATTTGTTTTATAGAAGTATTGAGTTACAGAAAAAAAAAACATAAAAAGTAAACATACTTTGCTCCAATTGAGTCCATTGTGCAGATAAATGGCTTGTCATCCTCTCCCAGTCCAGCAATCACAGGTTGGCAAAAATAGGGACCAAACCTACAAAATATTAGTAAGTTCTATTAAACTAATATTAATATTAGTTTATGAAACAATATGAACTTCATATATCATTAAATAGGAGGGGAAAAAAAACAAATATTTGCAAGATTTCCATACACAGCCTTCGTTAAAATGAGTTGCAATGCAGTATATCACATTATTAAAAGTTTAATAACCGGAAGCTGCTCATTATTTCAATTGAATTTCTTATTACTAGAAATTTTATAAGATATACAGGGTTGCTTAATCATGCATATTGACCACACACATGCACATGCTATTCCATAATATGGATCATGAATTACGATAATGCAATGTCACTATATAACATTCAAAAAATTTAAGAGTTAGTAATGCTCGTAATCTCGTATAGAGCAAAGTTATAAGCATTGACACAATTTATGTACATTGCCAACATTTTACATTTCCAATGTTTAACTTAAAGACTATGACTGCCACATGAATTTTTTTTATCAATCAAATTCTTACTTTTTTTTTTCTTTCTAATTTTTTTAGCTATTCCCTTCAATTTCAGTGAACTATACTTGAAAGGCATGTTAGTTAATGTCATTAGCATGCACTACTCTATAAGCACACCCCCTGCAGATATCATACAAATAACTATCTTAAGTTCCTACTGTCTCAAAAACCTAACCTGCTTGATCAGGTTATTAAAAATAACTAGGCTTTGTGTATCAATCATTCAATTCAATCACATTCATAAATCTTATTCATTGTAATTAGGAGTAATAATGATTAATGAAAGAAAATGCATTTTCACTGTTTTTGAAAAAGTGTTTGCAATTGGGTTTTTGATGTCAAATTCACTGCTTCTAGAAGCCAAAATCATTGCCTTTTAAGTTCATAATTGACAAATATCTATTCCATCCCTCTTCTTGTTGCTATTGTTAGTGTTTGTCATGAAATCAAAATACACTTCCTCCATTATACGATTTTCAAGAAGTTAACTGGAAACTCTTCGCATATACATTATTCATGTTTGGACCTTTGGAGTACATTTTACCGTTTCCTTTTTGTGAAAGAACTTCGAGCAAGTGGCTCGTAAAGTTCTCTTCAAAATTTAGGAGCAATTTACCTAAGACATACAAAGTTGCTATGTTTTTCTAAAAGTGATAAACACCAGTTCCAATTCAAAATAAATAACGAATAAGGATGCGATTTACAAGTAGAAGAAAAGGATTATTCTAACCTTTTCTCATACAGCATAGCAGATACAAGACTAGCAAATGTTTCAGGCTTCATATCTCTTTCTTCGCGTAGCTGATACAGTTTGTGGCGAAACACAAGCCGCTGATGACTACAAGAACACAAAATATAAACATTCCAATTACACAATAAAAAACAAAATATGACAATTACAAAATTGAATAATACATCTATTAAATATTTTGTTATTTTGAATCCCTGAATCAGTGGTATCATCATTACTTACAGTGTTTGAGCATCAGAGCCGAGACCAGAGAGACCCAAGAAAAGTTTATTATGAATCTTGAAAATACGTTGGAAATCTGTGGCTATGGTTTGAAGCTGAACACCAAGCCTCCTGTCACTAGCGATAGCAAAACAATTCTTACCCACCATCGCCACCAAGGCACTTCCATTGTACTCGAAAATCTGTTAACATAATCTCTTAATCGTTATGTGACAATATAAACACTAAGATGTTCATGAAGAACCCTAAGAGGCTCATGATCATTCAACCAAAAGGGCCAACTTGAACAATCTGAGCTTGACCCCATATTCACAAACAAAACTGCCCTAAAACTAGGGATTATGCGGCGGGAGATACTAACTCAAATTCAATACATTCAAAGTGCTAAAAACTCCCAATTGACTGTTTGAATTTTGTTCATCACATATCAACACCACGCACTATGAAACACATCAAACAACCCCATTAACGATACATGAAAGCTATTCGTACGAATCGTTGTAAATCGAACCCATATTGAAGAAAAAATCGAACGATTTCCAACAACAATTACAGCTACTTGTTCGGTAAATTACATTTAGAAATAAGTATTACGTTTGCAGGGAAGAGAGCTTACCGACATGTGGACAGATCAATGGCAATATCAAACGGATTTGGTGAATTTGAAAGGAGAATTAGGATTGCGAATCGGAAGCTCAGTTTATGAAGGTCATAGCTTGGAGGACAGGCAAGCTTTTGATGAAAACAAAAACTTACAAGAACAGACCCTGTGGTTTGCGTCATTGCATTTCTTGTCCATCAAGTTTTTGTTTTGTTTTTGCTTTTGTTTTTTTTTAATTTGCATTATTACTATTTTATCTTATAACTGCAAAACATTTATAAGATCATGTGTAATGAGGCGTGGGGAGGGCTTGACTACCTTCCATCACGCCCTCATCACACACAACTCCATTACACACACAGGGCCGCCTCTGAGTGATTAGGTACCATGTGTGAATGTTAAAAATAGACCCCTATGTGTGTGCACGCACACACAAACAAATTGACGATAATTAACACAACAGTAAAACAATATTGATTTAGCAAAATGATGCATTTCAATGTTTCAAATAAATAAATAAAATGTGATGTTCTTCTGGCATTTTTTGATGCAAAGTTGTTGATTAAATCTTCATAATCCAAATTATCTAGTATTTCATTTTCAATAGTTATCATTGTCAATTCATTAAGTCTTTATTGAGACATTATCGATCATAAGTATGACTTTAACAACTTCAATTTCGAAAAGCTTCTTTCTGCGGATGCTACAGTTACCGGAATAGTCAACAAGATTCTATATGCAATTGATGCATTTGAAAAACAATCGACTTGCTTAAAATATTTTAAAACATTAACTGGGTTTAGAATCTCACTAGGTAATAAAGTATCCAACAACTTTAACTCCATATTAAGCTCATAACCATCGATATATATCTTCCATTATACTTCAAAGCATCCTCAAGAAGAATACAACATGAACTAATGTCATTATCGTCTAATTTCTTCCTCTTTTTAGGAAATAAAAATCCAAATAATTTTTCACACTTTTTGTATTGTTCAAATCTTGTTTGAAGTGAAACACTTGCTTGATCAACAATATATAAAAAGCCCACTTTGGTTTTTGGTAATTAGTTTTTAATTAGGTTAAATGTATTTAAGAATTGGATTGTAAATTATATGTGTTTGTTGTAAATAAATTGAGATATATATAATATATACAAATTTTTAAAAAAATTTAGGGTCCTCTAAAAAAATGGGTCATGTGCGGTCGCACCGTCTGCACATGCTCTAAGACCCCATGTACACACATGGGCATGATCATCCTGTGGTGGCAAATCTACGAGGGCTTTCATAGCGTAAAGGATAAGAAATGGGAAAAAAAGGAGGGGTTGATGAGGACTTGATAAGAGGTGATGATAACACATGTGATGATAACGTGGAGTGATAAGAGGGTGATGGTGTTGGTTGAGTATGTGATGCCTACGTGGAGTGATTGGGGGCTTGATGACTACACATGGCCTAAGGGTTATTAGAAATACTCCTCCTAACTAGTCAACACTTATTATTTTACATAATTTTGTAAATATATAATTGTAAAATGAATTAAATTCATTTTTTGTGGTATTTAATTTAAACTAGTAGGTCCCATCGTGTTGCGGTGGAAATTCCGTCACGATTCCGAATGTCAGGATGGAGGCACAAGCTTACATAATACTTTTTTTGTAGTGTTGCTTTAATTCTCATATGTTTGTCTTTTGTAGTATATATTAAATTTGATTTTTTTAATAACTTTTTTATTCATTTAGAAAAAAAATCGTCGGTTTTATATGGTTGACGGCAACATGCTCGTTGCGTGAAATATGAGACCGATACCAATTGAAGAGCATATACAACATTACATAATTTTTTTCATCTATGTTTAGGTCTCTGTAACAAAGTCGTTGTAACTTAATATTTTTCTTTTATGTACGTAATCACATTATGTCACTAGTGCAACACACGTAATGAAGTTTGTAAACACACCGCATCTTGTGATGCTTCTTTTGACTTTTCTTATATTTTTCTATGAAGTTATCTATTTAAAATTCTTATATTTTAATAAATATAATAATGTTTTCTATCCATATTTCAAACATCACATCACAACACACGGGTTTTAATTGTACCATCTCGGTGCAGATAACCATGTGCTCGTTTGAATAATTTTGGAAATTTTGGATATTAACAACACAACTCTTTTGCTATCCCAATCTTTTGCTCTCTCTATATGCAACACAATATCAAAACATATATCTATTTTTTAGATAAAGATTATACAAATGGAACATTTTTTTGAACAGCAAATATTATCTCCTTCTAAACTACTCCAAACTAATTACATCATTGTATGAGTTAGAATCTATGACCTCCTATTCTAAAGGACAAAGTCTCTACCAAGTAGGCTAATCCCTATACAAATCAAACATAGTTGAACAAAAGTTGCAAGAAATTGCTTGTGAGTGATGACATATTTCTGAGGTCTCTTGGGTTCAAGTTTTTAATAAATCAAATAATCAATGATGTTTTGTTAACCTTTCTGATCTTCATTGATATTATTTTCCTTTCAAGAAGAAAAAATGTTATAGGTTGAAAATAATTACCTTGTTATGATAACATATTAACATTTGATGATAGAAATCAGTCCCTAGTTCAAAATGAGGTCAATTGTTTTCTAAATAAATTAATTTACTAAGATAAAAAAATGGTTTGCAAGGTGCTTACAATAAATCATTAAACCAATCAAATGTAAATTAAAAAAATAAAAAAACTAATAAAGTTTCATAACTGCTACATATAATTATGAAAAATATCAAAAAAAAAAAAAAAGAAAAGAAAAACGGCTGAAGGCAAGTTCATTGCAATTTTGATGGTAAACAGTATGAACAATCATTCCATAACCATTTTTCAGAAACAAAATATGAACTTCCTCTGATAAGATTATAAACTAATATTTGATTCTGGCTCAAAGATTTTTAATTTCTCTACAGGTCCCTCGTTCTTTGCCTTAACTCGTTTAGCTCGTTTTCAATTTCCGCATCAGGAAACGGATATGCTGCTTTTGATGTTGTAACAGTTCTGCCTGGCGGTAGATCTCCTTTCTGTTCACAATATATTTGCATCACTTAATGTTTTCTCCCCAAGATGCAATCACAGAAAAAATAACATTTTGAAACATTTGAATAAATAACAATAACATGAGTTGTTAGAGTTGAGGGTTTCAGGTTTTTCTTGGTGAGTTGGTGATTGTGAGAACCCATTACCGTTAAACTCATGGGACCCCACCCACCCCTGCTAACCGATGGGAAAGTGGTTAAAGGCATAAAACCAGTGGATGTAGGATGAGACTAAGCTAGACGCGTACCTCTGTGCCACCACCTACTTGAAGGTTGGGTATAGGGCAACAGCCTATATTTCTAATCAACTAGAGCTGGGAAGCTCATAAACCCGACAAGACACCAAATTAAAAGATTCCTAGAACCTAGCATTAAAATTCAAAAGATAACACATAAACAGATAATACTGGAATATAAAAAATAGATCAAATAGAAGATACCTTTGTGCTTCCAGAAAGTTCCTTCTTCAAGCTTGCAAGATCATCATCGACAGATGAGCTCTCCAGCATTGCAAACTGCCAAAAGCACAAGAGAAAGCATTTTTCTTTCTTTCAAATAACATTATTCTATAAATCCCTTGTCTAGTTTACCCAAATATTTCAAAAAGAAAATAAATGTTGATTAATTAGGTTAGATGTGATTTACTCCATTTTATTATTGTTAGCCAACTGAAACAAAATAATTCAAGGGTGTGTTTTTGAATCGAATATATTCATAACAATTCGTGTTTTAGAAAATTAGCATATGCTACGAGTTACTAAGAAGTAAGAAGAAAATAAAATTGGTTAGGATAAGGTTGTACCTTTCCATCAAGATCATCTGTAGTTAGCTGATTAAGTGCCTCTGCTTGGGACTCCATGGTCATAACTAACATAAGAAAACATAAAAACAAAGTTAGCCAAAACTGAAACTTCGTATATTTGAGTGTTAAAGATCAAGTTACAACTAATATAATAATACATATTTTACAATTTAACTTAACATGATATTAAATAACATGCACAAAATGTTCAACAAAAACATTATTAATATAATCTTTCATTTAAATCCATGCAGACATGCAGTAAAATCTGGTGATCACCAATTGAAGTTGATCATGATCCTGGGCTTCAAAGAATAACTACATCTTAAAAGTTTCAAGTTGAAATGACCTATTATTATTGTTAAGAATTATGTTGTTAGATTAGTGCATAAAACCTCCTAAATTGTGTTTTATTAAGTGATTAGGATTATTTTTGGAATAATATTGTTCTTGTAATCATAATGAAAACTCATTAATTAAAACCATTTTATAAGAAAGAACAAGATAGTGCTAGCAGGTTAACCCAAGTACCCAACCTTCTGCTTGTTCTGACCTGTGCTAAAAAAAAGACATCACCATAAAAGTGTTTTATGGTTTCAATCCTTGAATCATTCTCATTCATGAATACCCTTTAAATAGGGAATGAATACAACTAACCATGATACAAAACAGGAAGAGATAAACAAGATAAAGTAAAAAAACAAAGTCAAACAAAGTTAAGCTCAATAGATAAACATGAGCTAATTCATCGGCTAATACTCCCCCTCAGTTGGAACTGTTTGGAGAACCAACATTCAAACTGGAGCGAAATGTCTGAAAAAGTTGGCGAGAAAGTCCCTTAGTGAAAATGTCCGCGTACTGAAAAGAGGAAGGGACATGGAGAACTCTGATGTGACCAACTCTAACCTTCTCCCGGACGAAGTGTATGTCAATCTCGATGTGTTTAGTACGCTGATGTTGAACGGGATTATCAGACATATACACAGCAGAAACATTGTCGCAGTAAATGACCGAGGCTTGTTTGAGTGGAATGTGAAGCTCAAGTAAGAGATTGCGAAGCCACGTAGTTTCTGCCACTGCATTGGAGACGCCACGATATTCAGCCTCTGCACTGGAGCGAGAAATTGTGGATTGGCGTTTAGAAGACCAAGAGATGATGTTATCTCCCAAGAAAACACAGTACCCACTTGTGGAGCGCCGTGAATCAGGACAGCCAGCCCAGTCCGCGTCCGAGTAAGCCACTAAGGATTGTGTAGTTGACCTGATTAGGCGAATACCATAACCGATTGTGCCTTGTAGATAGCGAAGGACCCGTTTGAGAAAGGCAAAGTGAGGGTCGTGAGGCTGATGCATAAACAGGCAGATTTGCTGTACAGCGTAGGTGATGTCCGGTCTTGTGAAGGTAAGGTATTGCAAGGCTCCAGCTAGGCTACGGTATAAGGAGGGGTCATGAAATAAGGGCCCATCCGAAGCACTCAGTTTGGCCGAGGAATCAACCGGTGTGGAGCAAGGTTTGCAAGCTGTCATGGAAGCCCTGGATAGTATGTCTTTGGTGTACTGGGATTGATCAAGGAATAAACCCGTGGGTGTGTGAGTGACTTTAATACCCAGAAAGTGATGTAACTGTCCCAGATCTGTCATAGCAAATTCAGCAGAGAGCATAGCTATAATATGAGAAAGCAGGGCGTTTGATGAGGCTGTTAGGACTATGTCATCGACATAAAGCAGCAGGTATGCGAGTTGGTCATTCTTGGAATAGATGAACAATGAGGGATCACAAACTGAGCTGCGGAACCCTTGTGACAGCAGGTGAGAGGCAAATCTGGTGTACCAGGCCCTAGGCGCCTGTTTGAGGCCGTAAAGGGATTTTTTCAGGCGACACACAAAGTTTGGGTGTGTTTTGTCATGGAACCCCGGTGGTTGATGCATGAAAACAGTTTCATTAAGGTGGCCATGGAGGAAGGCATTCTTGACATCGAGTTGGTGAATGGGCCAGCATCGAGAGATGGCAAGTGAGAGGACGGTACGGATGGTGGCTGGTTTCACCACTGGGCTGAAGGTGTCCTCACAGTCGATTCCAACAGTTTGTGATTTGCCATTGACAACCAGGCGTGCTTTGTACCTTTCGAGTGACCCATCAGCTTTAAACTTGTGTTTGAAGAGCCACATGCAACGGATAATAGGTCTGTCCGAAGGTCTAGGCACGAGCTCCCATGTGTTATTTTCTTGTAAAGCACTAAACTCATGTTGCATGGCTTGAAGCCAGTGAGGGTCAGCAAAGGCCTGGGCATAGGACTTGGGGACTGGGGAAAGAGGGGTTGTGAGATGTTTTGGAGCGGGTTTGCATGTGGTGAGTGTTTGGTTGTATGTGGCTGGCCGTGGTGGGAATGGGAGTGGGGAGGATTGGTGGCTGAGAGGAATTAGAGGGTTGGACTGGAACTGAGTTAGATGGTGTGGGTTTGGCTCTGCGAGAGTAAGTGAATTTGAGGGTAGGGGCTGTTGGAATGGGCTGGGTGGGAAAGTTTGAAGGATTAGAAAAGGTGAAGCCGGGTGGTGTGTTGTCATCTAGGAAGGAGTAAGGAGATGAGGGGGTGGCAATGGTATAGGGAAAGGTATGTTCATCAAAGGTGACATGTCTGGAGATGTGGACTTTGCCTGTGGAGGGGTCGAAGTAGCGGTAACCCCAAAAATTGGAGGGATAACCGAGGAAGATGCAGCGAATTGATCTTGGGTGTAGTTTGTGTGGCTGGGTGGCAGACATGTTGGGATAACAGGCGCATCCGAACACGCGGAGGTGGTCATAGGTGGGGTGGCGTAGGTAAAGGGCAAAGGTGGGTGTGAAGTAGTTAAGGCGTTTGGTTGGAAGGATATTGTGAAGGTAGGCTGCATTGTGGAGTGCTTCAACCCAGAAAACAGGAGGGAGGTGAGCATGGATCAGGAGGGACCGAATTATATCATTGAGTCTCCTGATCATACGTTCAGCCCGACCGTTTTGTGGAGAGGTTTGTGGGCAGGAGAAGCGAAAAAGGAGGCCATGTTGTTGTGCGAAGGATTTGAAGGCATGGTTGTCAAATTCGCCTCCTAAGTCACATTGGAAGGTTTTATTGCTTCTGTTGAATTGGGTTGAAATTAGTTGGTGGAATTTGGTGAAGGTTTGGAATGTTTCAGATTTGAATTTAAGGGGGTATACCCAGATAAAATTAGAAAAGTTATCAATCAGGACCATGTAGTATTTATAACCGGATTTGCTAGTGATGGGTGAAGTCCACAAATCACAATGAATTATATCAAAAGGGGAAAAAGTAAAAGAATTGGATTCATAGAATGGTAAACGTTTGCTATTCGACAAATGACAAGAATTGCAAAAATTGGAAAGCAATTGTTTATTACAAGGAAAAGAAAAAAAACGAGACAAAACATCTAAAACTTGTTTGCTGGGATGTCCAAGACGGTCGTGCCATGGTAGAGTTGAAGAAGTGATGAAGCAGGCTTGAGGTGGAAGAATCGGCTGAGTGACTGGATAGAGGTCGCCCGAGCTATTGTGGCGAGAAAGTATGCGGCCAGTTTTGAGGTCCTTCAAAGAAAAGCCAAAGGGGTCAAATTCAACAGAAACACAATTATCACGGGTAAAACGACGAACGGAAATTAAGTTTTTAATAATGGTAGGGCTGTATAGGATTTGGGGAAGAATGTAGGTACGGTCTAGTATGGGAAGATGACCAGTGCCGGAGCCCTCAAGAGGTAGGCAGTGGCCATTGCCAACCATGAGTTTAGTGTTAACAGGAAAAGGGTCCAAGTGATGCAGCATACCTTTGTTGTCAGTAACATGTCGTTCTGCTCCGGTGTCCATGATGAGATTGGGATCGATGTAGTTGAGTTGCATTGTGGAGAAGGCCTGACTAAGATCGGATGGGCTGAGAGCATCAAAGTTGGTGACCGGGGAAGAGGCATTGGTGGGTAATGGGCTAAGTGATAGTGGGACAGAGAAGCCGGCATAGTGGGCGGCTGAGGAAGGTGGAGGCTGAGAGGTGCGGCCAGTGGGTTGCGTGGGATATGGGCAAGGAGGTGTGTTCCACCAGGCCCATGGTGGATATTGGTGAGGTGACCAGGGTGTGTTTGGGTATGGGCTACGGAAATTTCTGCCACGGTAGCCGCGGCCTCGAAAAGATTGGGCCCGGCCTTGGCCGCGGCCACGGCCAGGCGAGGGGTAGGGTGGATTGTTGCTGTTGTGTTGGTTGTCTGGGGTCGGTGGTGTGTGGGTGGATTGATTGTTGGATGTAGGGGTGACAAGGACCGAGGTGTTTTGAGGCTGTCTGGCAGACTGGCGGATAACTTCATCGGCTAACATGGTGCGGGCAAGATCCCAATCAGCTTGTTAAGAGTTGATGAGAGATGCCGTGGTGTCGAATTCAGCAGAGAGGCCGCGAACTAATTGAAGCACCAGTCGAGATTCGGTGATGGGTTGATCGACGTCCGCCAGTTGATTGGCAAGCTCCTTGAGTTGTTTGTAGTAATCGTCCACAGAGGAGCAAGCGGCCAGAGTTAAGTTAACGAATCTGGTTTCCAAGGCGGCTGCTTTGGCTTGTTTATTGCTGAGGAAGATCTTCTCGAGTTTCAACCAGGTTTGGCGAGCAGAAGCATCGGTGTCAAGGATACGGGGGAGGAGATCATCGGAGACGGTGCTGTAGATCCACTGGGAGACCAGCGCGTCCAGTTCCTTCCAGGCGAAGAAGGCGGGGTCCTTTGGGTCCGGTGGTGGCGTGTCGCTGATATGGTCGACAACTCGATATGCAAGAGCCTGGAACTTGAATAACTTCACCCAAGAGGAGTACGTCACAGTGGTGCCGTCAAGGATGCGAATCTTCGACTGGATGTTGTTGACGGAATAGGCGGGATGAAGGGCGGTGGTGGATTTAGTATGTGTGGCGGCGGTGGTATCGTCGGGTTTGGCCATTGTGGCCGCCGAAGGTTGGAGGGCAAGGGGAAGAAAATCAGAACCGAGGCTCTGATACCATAAAAGTGTTTTATGGTTTCAATCCTTGAATCATTCTCATTCATGAATACCCTTTAAATAGGGAATGAATACAACTAACCATGATACAAAACAGGAAGAGATAAACAAGATAAAGTATAAAAAACAAAGTCAAACAAAGTTAAGCTCAATAGATAAACATGAGCTAATTCATCGGCTAATACACCATCCAAACCTGTTGTGACCTGTTACCCGGCCCTCCTTTTTTTGCAGCCTATGATAGTTATACTATTTGCAATTATATTTTGTTTTATTAACAGGAGACAAGAATGGGACCTTTTTCCTCCATCTTCTCAAATGCTGAAAGAGCACTGCTTGTATTAACATTACCCAACATTTCGCTAACTTTTGTTGCAGTCCTGGAGGACAAAAGGCACACAAATATTAATTCAGTATATCTCAACATAAATTAGTGGTGGCAATTTTGACCACTCTTTTGCTTACACTACTTCACCTTTTAACACCTCTAAATGGGTAAAATCTTAAACAACGGTTAATCGGAAAAACGTTTAATTGATGAATAAATCAAGTGGATAATTCAGGTTGAAACTTAAAAGTTACCAAAAATGTACTCAAAATGCATGAAACCTCTTAAATCATTTTAATTCAAAAACTAAATTATCTTTGTCTATGAAACAATTTTTTTTAATCATTAACATGAACTAATTGTAAAATCCAAGAAAAGAAACATAATAAGTTTCATGAGTTGGCCCTTTACCCCATCCGCACGTTTTGCCAGCTCTAGAAAAAACAAAAGGTGATGAAAGAAGGATTGAGAACAAACTTTGCAGATTGTGCACGTGCTTTAAGGGTATCTTTCTTTGACTTAGCCTCTTGTATCTTGCTTTCAAGAAGCTGTAAAGGAAGGGAATACATTCAAAACACAATGCCAATGTAGTAGGAAATACGGATAAATAATTGTGCAAAAAATATAATCCAAATATAAATTCATTATTATAGAGAAAAGTAAACAATGTATTGGAATGAAATACACACCCGTGTATTGTTAACAAGATTCTCCACAACACCTTTCTGCTGTTCAAGTTGAGTCTTCAAAGAAGCCGCATTGTCCTATAAAATAATTAGGGCGCAAATTGAGAAATTAATGTTTAAAGTTATGTGATTACAATGAAGCACAAATCATAATTAGATTCATAATAAAGAGTGCTTGGATTTATGTTGAGGAACCAATTTGTCAGAAAGTTGCTATAATTTGTTTCTAATGTTTGAAGAAAATTATGATTTTGAATATATGCTTATTTAGTGGTTAATAATCAGTTTCATACCATCCACGACAAATTTGATTATAAGAGGGCAAAACAAAGTTATCTATAAATCCCATTGTTTCAATCTGATATAACAAACTCTTTAGCTTCTGTTGTTTTCACAAAAAATATCATTTTTGTTGGATTTATTTAGTAACTCCTTAAAAATCATTTTCTTTTTAGGTCCCAACTCAGCGAACTACTACTTCTTCAAAAGAAATAAGCATGTCTGAGCACTATTCTCTATCACTGGTGTATTCACAGCTAACCATATACAACTTCTGTCAAATTGCACATCCAGACAACAATAACACTGAGATCCAAAGACAATGGTTTTACAAAGCATTTAATATATGAGTTGGGTATATGTATGTGTAAAGCGAAACTTCATCCTGATGAAAAAATTGCAAAATTCTTCCTTCTGGAATGTTACAGAAAGTGCAACATTTTGTTCTTACAATGTTCTCATGTTGAATGGTTATCATTTCATGATTAAGATGAAGAAATTATACTAATTTGGGGCCACAAGATTCTGTTACTTGATCCTTATGCAGTTGAAGGTTGTGTTTTGGGTATTCGATAATAATTGAACAGTTTCCTTAAGTTATATTAGTCAAATTTTGCAACTCATTTAGCATGAAGGGAGCTTAAATTCTTGACTTGTATGCTTGTTTCGACCATAAAATTAGTTGAAGCAACCTTTGCTTGTTGAGTCACAATCTCTCATATATTATCTATGCAATTCTATAGAACACCCATAAGAACATATAATATGAAAAGACTAATAGAATTCAATTCACACTGGCTTAAGAAAAGGATCCGTAGGAATCTATTTGCACAGAGTTAAGAATCTTCTTCACTCTGACCTTCTCTTCTATTGTTGTACCAAGTGTTCATAACTTGGATAGTGGATACAATACCAATTTTTCTAGTAAATTCATAAATGCCACTTTCTTTCATAGTCAAAGGTTCAAACTCATGGTTCAAAGCCTGAATCCATGCTTCCTGAACCCTGTTGGCTCCAAGTTAGCGAGTTTTCAGGGCATCCCACACATCCTTAGCCTTAAAGTATCCCACAACCTATAAGAAGATGTCTTCTGGCAACACCTGAAAGATGAAGGTCCATGCCTTCTTCCCGAGTTTTATATCTACGTCAACACCTTTGGGTAATTCAATGGCATTATAATTCCTTGGCATCCACAACTGATTCCAACTTGATATCCCAGGAGGATCAGACACTGATAGGACGATGATAGCCTGGTATTTCAGATGTGCCAATACAGCTTCTTGGTGGCTCGTGGTTCGTCTTTGGTACCAAACAACAGCTATGTCCACTTTTTTTTATTTGCTAGGATCAATTCCTTGGTCAGATTTTTAAGCAGGGCTTTAATACCAATTGTTAGAAAACTAGTAGATCAACAAAAAAATTAAACTCTAAAACACAAAACAATTTTTCTTTTCTTTTTTTTTTTTCTTTTTTTTTTTTTGGGGGGGGGGGGGGCGTAACTATACTCTTTTCTAGCAACCCTAGACTCTTTTCTGGATTTTTTGAATCAAAGAGAAATTCATGCCATATACAATGATGAATGATCCCACCCTCTATATATAATTAATCCAAATTTGGGGAATATTTCTAACCAAAATTAGATTCCTGTCTATAGAAACAAATAAAAGAGACCAAAATATAAGAACAACACATGTCAACCTTGATGGCTAAGACTTGCTTGCCAAGGCCCTTCATATTAAATGGAATAAACGACAATTATTTGAGGTATTTTACCAATCTTAATAATAGATTAACAGAGGTGAGATTTTTTACCCACTTACCTTCAGTGGGTAAACATAAGTTTTCATACACAATGTGTCAAATGAGATATTTTAAAAGATTAAACTTGATTGTACCAATGGTGTCTCTCCCAAGTGGTTAATGGTTCACGTCCTATTGTGGACAAATGGTGTAGATTTAGGAGTAGGTTTAGACGTGAGCAACTATTTCGTTTAAAAAAAATAATCAAACCCAAAGAAAACAAGCCTAGCAAGTCAAAAGTAAATCATAATATACTCAAATGCATAAAACTCTCTAAACCGCTTTATTAATAAAATTTAGCTAGAAGATTGGAATCTAAATCAAAACATCTAAAGAGAAGACGCCTAAAATGAATCCCAAGCACATAATCTGCACTTGACTTGTTATTTATTGAATATCAGCATAAGGCTGACATATGATGCCTCAAGTGTTGAATTCAATAATATTGAACATGGTATGCTCTATCATAACATCTTTTTTTATAAAAGCAGTATGATAACAAATTTTTACACCTTTTTAGACACAACCAAAATCCTACAAAAGAGTTTCACACTATTAGGTTAAGTGTGTGGCATGTATGAGCATACCCCACTTTTATCATCATGATGGTATAAATACTTTAATAAATTATCAAAGCATATTAAAAGCTTGCTTCCAAGAGATAGATTGAAGTCTTACAGCATACGATTTACGTCTCTTTAACGCTTCACGCGCAAGATCCTCATCTCCCTTACTAAGAGCCAGTTGGGCTCTTTTGTACCTATATAATTTGATTAGCAAAATTGTTATTTGTGGCACCCTTGTGTGTTAAAACTAGAGGTGGCAACTTTACACTAATTATGGATTAAACAAGTCAATTTGGATTATATTTTGCCTATATATGTGAAAGTGATAAGTTCTACGGAAATGGTTAAAATGAACATGTATTGAATTGTTAACTTGGTCAAAAAGGTCATAGTAACCCCAAAATGACTCAAAACACATTACATTTCATAAACTCTTCATTTCAAAACTATATTATTACTATAATAATATAAACTTTTTAATCATATATAAAACAATAACTATGTATAGAAATTAAAATTAAAAAAACATACAAAAAAATGTTCATGTGTCGAGTCACTCACCAATCCTCAGAAGCTTGCTCAGCAGATTTATATTTGTTCTCCAACCGCTTTTGAGATGCCAAAACCTGAACGAGAAAAAGAGGTACAAATTAGCCAATTCACTTTTCATAATGCAGTTGCACGAAACCAATCATGTGAAATATTTTCTTTCACATTCAAAAATAACAATAAAACCAAGAAATCATACTTGGGCTGTAGCTTGACGCATCTTTACTAAATCATCATTCATTTCAGTAACAGCTTGCTCTAAGATCTTTTCTGGGTCTTCAAAGGTGCTAATGAGTGCATTTGCATACGACTATGCTTGTAAGAGATCAAAAAGAAGGATTCACACATTTAAAAGCACATGACGGATGGAAATGAGGGTCAAAACACAAAAAAAAAGGGAAAAGAAAAGTTATATGAAATATTATTCTAGTCACCTTGACAACTCGTGCAAAACGGTCAAAAAGATTCATCCGAATGCTGTTACAGCGTGTGGTATTGGGGCGGGCTAGCTGTATTCCTCTAACCTTCAGGGCTACAACTGCAATACGTATAAGAAAATGGAAAATAATTAATACAAGGATTATAAACACACATGAAATTGCAATGATTAGTAGATGGTGTTTGTGAAGAGTGATCATGATTCCAACTTTCGGATCATTAGGGCCAAAATAATATAGATTTGGAGGAACGTAAAATGTTGATGGAGAAAACGTAAATGTAAAATGACATGCCTATCTCTAGTTTTGATCAACTGATTCGTCACGTTACAATAATCACTTTCAAAATGCACATCTAAACACCATTCATCCCATTTTACAAAAACTTAGCACTGATTTAGGATGACAACATAACAATACTACCGAATGATATATACACTGAAACTCTATGTTATTTAACAGAATTAAGCTCACACAGATGAAACACAGATATTGAAAACTAGGGTTTTTACTTATGCACCAGAGGGTTCATCTAATATCAAAAACTCATACAATTATGAGTATTAATCAGTGAGTTACCTCCAGAACCCAAGAACGATGTTCTGGTAGTAGGAAACCTGCAGAATCCAATCCTGGATGAAGAATCCTGCAAAGAAACCGATGTTGTAGAAGCCATACTTAATCCTGCAACAGGTGCTCTTATTGCCATTGTAATTTCGGATAAAATCAAACAAAAAAAACCCCTTTTTACAACGAATCGTATCACAAAAATCCGTAATTGCAAACAGGCGGGGAGAATTTGTATATACAAAGAACGAGAAAATCGATCACAAGGGTTTTTCAATTTTCACCCGGTGCTGATTGGAGTTTGTATTTGTGGTGGTGATTCTTTAGGTGCGATCAGGAAAGAAGCGATAAGCCGCATTGGGCCATCAGGTCAGGATGCCCATGTAAATTGCAAAACTATGGCCCATATCAGGGGCCCATATTATTTTTATGTTTGACAGGTAGAGTAAATTACGGTTTTGGCCATGAGGTTTGAGTGTTTTAACTATTTTGGTCCAAAATAGAATCTTCTATCAATTCAGTCCCTGTGGTTTAGAAAAACTAACATTTTTAGCCCCCAACCATAGTTAGATTTTGGACCAAAACCGTTGTAATAATTAAGTTTAAGGGGCCAAAACCGATAGTTATCTAAACCACATGGACTGAATTGATAAAAGATTATATTTTGAGCCGAAATAGTTAAAACACATAAACCACAGGGGCCAAAACCGTAATCTACTCTTTATGTTATTTAAAACGAAAAATCATCGAATATTACAATTCTGCAAGATTAGTTGCATTTTCTTGTTGAAAATTTTAGTAAGAAAACATATGAGAAAAAAACTTATTTAAAGGAAAAAAGAGTGAAACATATATTTAACTTAAAACTTTTAGTAAGAAAACATTTGATCCCTTAAATTAAACATATAAATTTTAGTTTGAAAAGTCTAATATTTTATGTCAACTGTTTGGCTTGATCTTTGATGTGGCTTTTTCTAAATCTGTAAATCTTGACCCATAGGAAAATGGATGGATTTGGGTAAGAATTATTATATTTTGGGTTGAAATGAGTAACATTATGACATAGGATGTGTTGAGATGTGTAACAATTTAACATAATGTAGATCAAGATGAATAACTTAAAACTATGTGAATACAATGAATTCAAGTAAGTAAGAATAATTAATAATACATTTAATGATAAAATTATTTAAAAATATTCAAATAAATTATTTGTTTCATTACAACTCATTTATCTTGAGCTAAATTGATGTTTTTTTTATAAGTGATCCATTTAGACCCAACCTGATTTTTCTTAAAATCCATTCTTACCCGCACTCATCTTGACCGGTACTCATTTCAACCCATTACCCAATCCAACCCAACCCGCTCATTTTGCCAGGCATAGTTTTTTCTAATACAAGTGACAAAGGCTTCATTGTCTTTGAAGGTTTAATTAGGGGTCTCTTGATGAATTAAGTTTGCATTTTTCTTGAATATGTTGAATCATTAATCTCAATAACTAAATTTTATGCAAACTAATGTAGATCGTCAAATAAGTATCATGTACCAACACAACCAAATAGTTTCGGACTCTACTTTTTCTCATAGAAAAATCCCATGTTTTAAGTTCCTTAAGGATATTAACTTATCCTTTTATATGTTTGATGATGTTGCCTTGTCAAAAAATGATAGGAAATAGGTTAATATCTTTGGGATGCAGTATGAAAAGGTTCAATTGAAAACTTCTAATTTAACAAATACTCATAAAATGTCAATTAAGCAAACTTTGTTTGGACTTATTTCAGTTGCTGGATTCAAGTCTTTGAACCTAAACCAGAAACCAAAAAATTTAAACCCTAAAGCTAAATCCTAAACATAAAACTCTACATCTAAACCCTAAAGGTTAACTCTAAACTCTAGAATCCAAAACATAAAGCTAAGCTTTAAAGTTTAGGAGTGTAAATGAGTAGAGCGAGTTCGACCTCGTTAAGGCTCGTTTAAACTTAAGAGCTTGAGATTGAACTCTATTAGCATAGAATTTTTTTCTAAAGGAAAATTTTCAAGCTTAAGGTCAACTTAGAATTTTTTTTTTATTAATTGTGTGTATCTTTACAAGTATAGTTTGTGTATATAACATATGATTTCACTAAATTTTATATATAAAAAAAATTATTTATATAAATATAAAGTTCATTTAGACTCGTGAGTCGGCTTGTGCTCGATAACTAAATGAGTCATATTTCAGGATTTGAGCATCGGCTTATTGGTCCATTACACACGACTGATGGGGGGTGTACGTCATGCCCTAGTCGCACCCCTTGGTCCATTACGTACACACCCGACGGGAGCTGTGCATGATGGGTGCAACCATGCAACATGGGGGCAGAAGGAACAAAGGTATAAATGGAGTGAGGAGGGGAGAGTAATGATTACAATTGAAGGAAGAATGAATGATTGCTACAATGAGAATAATTATTTATGTAAAGACTACCTGAACTGAAGAGTATGTAATGGTTACAAATGCTCTTAGAAAACCACTCGTATATGACGTGGGTTGGGGGGTAGAATATGTGTTTATGCCATAATTACACTCAATTGTAAATAATAATACAAAAATTATGAATTTTTTTTTTCTAAAGAAGTGTTAAGGTGAAAACTTATTTATCAAATTAAATAGGTTATTTAAAAGTTATTTACCAAAATAATTTTTTATTGAATTTTTTAATTTTCTCACCAGTAAACTTATTGGATCAAAAGCTTAAAAATTCTAGATAAATTTATAGAAAAAAGTAAATTTTTTATTGGATTGTTATATTTTGAAAAGACTTTTCTAAAATATTTTGTAGTTCCTTATGAAAGTTTTATCAACATTTTTTTAAAATATTTTCTTATAGTTGAAACACGTTTCATTTTTCTCAAATACTTTTTAAATTTTTCAAAAAAAAAAAGACAAATAAATAGAAACATATATGTGCAGTTTTAACGTGAAAACAAAAAAAAAATGTAAGGGTTCTGTTTATTAATACTTAAACAAATATATCTCATCCATGTTATCTTTTAATTTTTTCTTAACCAATTATCGAAGATAACTTCATACTCATATTTAATTCGATTATGTTCTAGTCTTTTGATTCGGTTTAATTAGGATTCGGTTCAGTTTGGTTTTGACTTATTCGTTTAAAACTAAAAATTGAACTAATTTTGTTATTCAATATTCGGTTCGATTGGAACATTACTAAAATCGTTTCAGGTTTTGCTTACATCATAATAAAATCCTAAACCTAATAAAGGATGAACATCTCCAAATTTATGTTAATTTTCTTTTTACTTACTTATTTATATAAAATTGCTTTTACAATATTTTTACAAAATTTATATCTTTTAAAAAATTAACACAATGTTTATAATTTATTTTAATTAGTTAAAAATGCATTTATAAGGGACGAAAACTATTTTAACTAAAAAATTAAATTAAACATTAATCTCAAAAAACTAAAAACACATTTTAAAAATATGGAAACTTGATAATTTTTTTATTTTTGTTAGAAAGTTTTTTGAACATTTGAAAACTTTTTATCTAATAAGATGATAAAAAGATTTCATATAAAATAAAAAGTTTTTTTTTTAAATTTGGTAACAATTTTTTTTATCTAAAATTAAAACATTTTATTAAGTTTTGAAAACATGCTGGTAAATACTTTTGAAGGAAAAAAAACTTAAACAATTACAATTGTAATTTTTTTTGAAGAAATTAAAATTATTTGTGAAAAACTAAAAGCATTTCATTTATAAAAAAACATTAAAAAGAAAACTCTTTCAAAGAACCAAAAATATTTTGAAAAACTCTTTTTAAAATATAATGACAAGCCAAACAAAACAAAAAAAATAAACTTTTCAGAAATTTACACAAAAAAAAGACCTAACTACGTTATTAACACAAGCATGCATATGTAAATAATTACTTTGACTTGTGTTTATACCCACAATATAACAACGTTTAATTCAGAAGAAAATGTTAGATCTACTTAATTAATTAGTACATATTTAAATTAAAGGAAATAAAATGGTAAATTTTACGATATGACTATTTTTCAACAATAATGATGAAACAAGAAGAAGTTATTTGAGCATAACATAATGTTAAGACTTAAGACTACATCAAAATTGACATTTGTAGTTTTTTTTTTTTTTTTTTTTTTTTTTTTTTTTGATTTTTTTTTTTGATTTTGGCCTCTCCAACTCTCCTAGGCATTTAATTTGTTTTGTTTATACACAAATGGCACTCTTTACAATTCAGATTATTTATTATCTAGATCAAGTGATCCTCTAGTTACCAAAGGAAATTAGGCTAGTGGTATCATATTAATTTATTTTATAAGAGATATTGTATTCGAGTATTTTTGGGAGCAATTGCTTTGAATAAACATGTGTTTTTCTATGGTAGACTTCTCCTGAATTGTAAGATATATGTAATGTCACTGCAAGAAAAAAGTAGCAATAGCGGCGACAAAAATCGCCGCTAAAGGTCCCAAAAAACGCCACTAAAGGTATTAGCGGCGACAAATCGCCGCTAAAGGGTCGCCACTATTAAATCGTCGGCAATGGTCCAGAATCGCCGCTATTGACCCTGTCGCCGCTATTGACCCTGTCGCCGCTATTGACCCTGTCGCCGCTATTGACATGGTCGCCGCTAATGATCAAAATCGCCGCTAAAGGTGTCGCCACTAATGCTCCATTTTAGCCATCTGATGCAATCATTAGTGGCGACAAAATCCGCCACTAAAGGTCCCGGTCGCCGCTATTGCTACTGAAACCTTTTAAAAGGTGCTGTTTTAATATTTGCGTTTCCTGGTTTTGCACCACCTAAATATACAGAAACTAGAAATAACATTCAATTAAACCATTCAAATAACTACTTAAAGCAATAACCCAGATAACTTTGCCAAGATGAAACCATATCTTGGATTTTTTTTGAACATCATTGTAACACATTTAGAACACTATGTTCTTTTATGGGTTTGCGAAAATTCATCACCGTTTGAGAGTTTACATCGCTGTAAGTTTTGGGCCTAAAACTGTTACAGTGCTGTAAATCAAAAACTTACAACGATGATATCTCTTAAACGGTGATGAATTTTCCCAAACTCATAAAAGAACATAGTGTTCTAAATGTGTTACAATGATGTTAAAAAAAATCCAAGATTTAGCTTCATCTTGGCAAAGTTATCAGAGTTATTGCTTTAAGAGTGGGCTATTATTTGAACACTTCCCTATATATATATGATCGTGAAAACCCACTTACATGGTAAACCTCCAGGTCTCCCACAATGCCCGACTAACCAAGAGTAACAGGTAAAGCATGACAGCAAACAACCGGATCAGTGGTCTCCAAGGAAAATTACTCTAAGTGGGGATTGAACTTGAGATTTCTATGTTGTCTCTCCTCCACTTTAACCACTACACCACTTCCTTTGAGGTTTATACTGTGCAATATTGTTTATTGTTTTGTTTTGTTGGATCGGTGGCTTTTAAGGAAAATTGATGCAAGTGGGATTGAACCTGAGACGTTTAGGTTGTCTCTCCTCCACTCTAACAACCGGTATCCTATATATAAGTTTCTAATTATACTAAATTTATACAAAATTACATTTAACAAAATATGAATATTAGATTATGAACTTAAACATAACTTAACATTTCAAACATGATAAATATATTATTGCACCTGGAAATGCATGTTTATTCATTCATATAATATATATTAATTAATAACCGACCAAGAACATATATATATATATATCAAACATATAGTTCATTGGTTCACTAGTAAGGAGACTCGCCAAGGTAGTTCCCAGGAGGATTGTAGCTGCAAATAATGAACCACGAGCCATCATTGGCACACTGAACCCTATCACAACCAAGTTGAACCGAATTACGCCACACCACTTGAGTGTAGTGCCTACATTCTTCTCCTTGAGTACACGTATTGCTAGCATGATCATAAAATGTTTTTTCACCTACCCATAAGTTCACAGCATCAACACCTGTAAATTCACCGCCACCCTTCGCAAGGTTCTCACCATAAGGTCCACCAGAATGGATAAGGTTACAGTCCCCTATCCTCTGGTTAGCATAGTTGCTAGCATACGCAGCCAAATTCGCGTCCCATACCATGTTCCCAACTCCTACTTCTGCGCGTGCCCTATTGTGAGCATCCAAGTAATCTTGTGGAGAGTTTTGTGCATGGGTGATGTGAAACATGGCAAGAGTAAAGAAACAAGCAAGTGCAAGAAGTTTGAATGACCCCATTTCTCTAGTTTATTTTGTTTGTGTGGATAGTGATCAGGGTGAATCACTAGTGCCTATTTATAGGAAGTTGTGGCTACTAGAATGATTATTTGGCATGTGTAAATGTCAATAAGTTAGGCATGATTAACTTTGTAAGTAACAAAACATTTCCTTTTGGTGGAATGGTCTTAGGTTAAGCTTATTCTTTTTTTTTTTTTTTTTTAATTTCTTTTTTTTGAACAACAATAAACTAGGATTGCTTTGAGTCTCTCGTCGTTAGCATTTTTTATGCAACGTACTTGGTCTCTCACGGACACCCGTGGTCTCCTACTACTCAGGATGAAACTCACCTTTAGGGGCGTATCTAATAGATGGGTATGGGGGTCGACCGACCCCCATGAATTTTTTATTTTTAATGTTGTATATACGATCCGATCTCGACCGACCCCCATGAAAATTTGACGAACCAAACGAAGACCAATGTAAAATCATTTTAAAGCCAAAAATAATAAAATAAAACTCAAATAACGCAATATACGTTACTTGTGGTTAAACCCAATTAATATTTCATAATTTAACTCAATACCTAATCAGTCATATCCCACTTAAAAAAATAAAATGTCGAAAGAAAACCAATTTTATTGTATCATCCTAATTAATGATTTGATTATTTGACATGGTTTATTATGTATATGTAATTTAATTTAGTTTTATCAATATTTTGGGTGATCCGACCCGACCTCGTTCGAATTGGTCAAAAAAATAAGATATTTAACGATACATGCTTATCATAAAAAATATTCCGAGCCCCATAAAAAAAAATTTGTAGGTCCGCCACTGCTCACCTCTTAGGCTATGTCTATTGGTAAAACCTTATGTTCATCCAGAAGCAAATTGCTATCAAAAGGACTCGAATTCAAGAATTTTTATAAGAGAAGTCAAGAGGTATCGCTAGATTAGAAGTTCTTTTGTGGTTAAGCTTACTTCTAGAAGTGAGAAAAGGGAAAAGAGGACTAGAAATAAACAAAGTTTGATTTTTATTTTTTAACAACTTTTCATCCGTTTAAAATCTATGAGTTTTGTCTTATATGAGAATAATCCCAACTCTCACGCCAAAATCTTTATTGCATGGAATCAGTGAACTTATGTAATTCGCCTACACCAAATATATGAGATGCTTAATTATATATGGCAGTTTTTGTGTACTTCTGGCATCTTGGTTAACACTAGAGTGCTTTACAAATTACAACCATAATAAAATATGTAGGTGTGGTGTCTGAATCTTGTCGACATCTTTTGTCACCGTGCCGCTAAGCCGGCCGGATTTACCTCACGTGCTAGATATTTTAGTGTAATTGAGGTTAATTTTATCGATCAATATGAATTATGAAATCATCAAACAAGTTGAATTATGAAATCATTAAACAAGTTGGGTGTGGGGTGCACGTTTGTTTAACATTTTATAAATTCAATGGGGGTTCCAAGGTGGCGGGGGTCCGGGGGCAGCGCCCCCGGTTAGCGGGGTCCAAGGGGCGGCAGCCCCTGGCTGGGGTCCAAGGGGCACAGCGAATTTCGAATACTAGTCTTGAGCGAAATTGAATTTTATCCAATCAAATATTTGGGTGAACCGCAAATAGTTTGATCTGAAAGTGCGATCCACTACTTTCAATTCCATCCGATTGTTCGTAATCTGAAAATTCTCTACATCAGGTATCTAGAGGTGCACAAGTCGTGTTTTTTAAAACCGGTTCTGCTTAACCGAGTTGACGAAGATTATTATTATTATTATTATTATTTAACAGGGCATTGATTGGAAACATGTTGGGTAGGGTATGAGGTTGGGTCGGGCAGCGTTGAGTGGTATTGGAACAATGGAACATAGGTAGAAAAACCTGGCAGGATCCATTTTTATAAATATAATAAACTTAAAATTCCTTTTTTTATTTATATTTAGTTGTTACAAATAAAAGATAATATATTTGTTAAAAACACTAAACTTTACGAACTAACCCACTTTTATTTTATTTAAGTCATAGTCTTTAACGCATTAGACAGAGGTGACAATTAATACCCAAATCAAAAGAAATGGGTTGGTTTTTGTAGTATAATGGGTTAAAATGGGTAACATCATAATATTGAATGGGTTGAGATGGGTAACACTTGAACACAATGCGTGTCAAGATGGGTAAACATAAAACTATGTAAATGCAATGTATCTAAACATTTAAGAATGATTAACAACATATTTGATGAGAAAATCACTAAAAATTATCCAAATAGACTATTTGTTTACTTATAACACATCTTAAGTTAAATTAAATTGATGTTTTTTAAGAACAATCAATTTAGACCTGAACTGATTTTGCTTAAACCCGTTCTGACGCCCGCACCCATCCTGACCCGAACCCGTTACCCGACCCAACCCGCCTATTTTTCCTAGCATATTATTAGTCATTTAGACCATATGTAATGGTATGTGATTGGGGCGTGATAGGGGCCGGTCACGCCTCATGGTCCCTCCCCCACTACATAGGGGCGTGACAGGGACAGGCATGAGGAGCATCACGGGGTGAAGGAAGAAGAAAAGGGGAAAAAATGGGTGATGACGTGGAGTGATGAGGGAGTGATGATAACACATGTGATGATAATGATATGGAGTGATGAGGGGGTGATAGTGTTGTTTGTTTATGTGACGCCTACGTGGAGTGATGAGGTATACACCACTAGGTCCACTACACATGGCCTTACAATCTACATTTGTGAATGAACCAATGGAGTAAGGCTAATTTTTCATAAGATAACTCATGATTCATATTTTTATCATTTACTTTTGCTTCAAGTAATATTTCATCTTTGAGACTTGTTTGGTAATCATTTAATCAAATGCACATTTCTACCGACTTTAAAACGAGTCTTATTCGACAAAACCTTTCCACTAATAGAAAATACATGTTCTAAAGTTACCGTAAAAGTTTGGATATATCTCATACCATAACATATAAAATCATAAATTGAGATCATTTCCTTTCCTTTCCACCAAGTGACAATATGAAAAATCTGATATTCTCGAAAAGCTATTACGTATCCCAGTGGAGAACGATCAGATCTTGGAAATTCATGGAGATCAAGCGAAACGAAGTGTCAAGATAATATCGTGCATGAAGGCTCGCAAGTATCTCAGAAAGCAGTGTATAGCATTTCTATCTCACATGGTAGAGAAAGACAAGAAAGCAATCAAGATTCAAGACGTACCAGTTGTGAAGGAATATGCGGACGTGTTTCCGGATGACTTACTGTCACACCCCGGGCCGGCAGGGTTGGATCGAAGTCCCCGTCGGGCGGAAGGTTCCCGGGGCGTGATATCGCGGGTGATAATCATAATGATCAGATTGTTTACATAGCATCAACGTTTAAGAATAACTAAAGCACAATCAAATGATATATAGGATTACAAAGTTAAATTACAATAGAAATGTTCTGCAATTTAACTAGGTAAACCTATCAAAAGAATAACATGTTTATATCTTGTATATGTACAAGATATCAAAAGTAATGTTTATCATCAATAACAGATGCGCTTCCCAAAAGTCTACTAGGTCCTCTATCTGGGCTGCCTAGTATGCAAATCCGAAAGTCTTAAGTCTATCCCTGTGCGTCACCTGAGAAAAAACATGTTAGAAAAACAAAGTCAACACAAAGGTTGGTGAGTTTATATAGTTTTAGTATTTGTAAAATAGCTTTTGCAAACCTTTTAGGTAAAACCTTAACCTCATTAACAACACCTGTATCATCCAACTCGGTATGCTTATATATAGGGCATACCCCTGAGTCGAGCCTACGACCCGCCCAGACGCCGTCCCACCACATACTAAGTCGCATAGGACATTGTTATTAATGATAAATAAGCATTTTACCTACCGTTCGATTCATCCTTCATCATAGCTTTAGTTTACTGTTTTCAAAGTTTACAAGTCTATAGCATTTGTATGTAATAGCTTCAATAAGTTTAACAAGCATCGTGTTTAAAAGTTTATGATGTTGACCCAAAAGCATTCTTGCATTCCCTAGGTAACAACCTTAATCTCATTAACACCACCTGTATCATCCAACTCGGTATGCTTATATATAGGGCATACCCCT
The DNA here is from genome assembly GCA_009363875.1 of Mikania micrantha. Taxonomy (NCBI): domain Eukaryota; kingdom Viridiplantae; phylum Streptophyta; class Magnoliopsida; order Asterales; family Asteraceae; genus Mikania; species Mikania micrantha. The sequence goes on from CM018692.1 coordinate 22,800,055, forward strand.
GAGTCGAGCCTACGACCCGCCCAGACGCCGTCCCACCACATACTAAGTCGCATAGGACATTGCTGTTAATGACAATTAAGCGTCTTACCTACCCTCCATTTCGTTTATAGCTTTAGCATTATGTTTAAGTTTATAGCATGAGTGAACATTGAGGAATCACTGTATGGCAAGCACTGAGAGGCCATAAGTCTACCCCTCAAGTCCTGACTATAAAGGTCACCCTATGGCAAGCACTGAGAGACCATAATAGGTGCCTTCTAGTCCTGACTGTGAAGAACACATGAAGGCAAGCACTGAGAGACCAACTATTGTTCTTCAAGTCCCGACTAGGAAGAACACATGAAGGCAAGCACTGAGAGACCAACTATTGTTCTTCCATAGCCAATAGTTTTAGCATCCAAATGGTTTCGCAACCGGTAAAGCAAGCACTGAGAGGCCAAACCGTTGCTTTTGCATAACAAGTTTATAGCTTCCAAAGTTTAACAACCGGTGAGGCAAGCACTGAGAGGCCAAACCGTTGCTTTTGCATAATAAGTTTATAGCTTTTAAAGTTTAACAACCGGAGAGGCAAGCACTGAGAGGCCAAACCGTTGTTTTTGCATAATAAGTTTATAGCATTCAAAGTTTAACAACCGGAGAGGCAAGCACTGAGAGGCCAAACCGTTGCTTTTGCATAACAAGTTTATAGCTTTCAAAATGTTTAAAGCATACGTAGTTTTAAGCATATAGTTTATGGCATAAATGTTAAGCATCTAGTTTAAGTATATAGTTTATAGCTTAAACATCGAGTGTGTAGTTTAAGAATATAGTTTATAGCATAAGCATCAAGAGTAGCGTTTAAGAATATAGCTTAGAGCATAAGTCTTAAAGAGCATAGTTTAAAAATATAGTTTATAGAATAAGCTTCAAGAATGTAGTTTAAGAATATAGTTTAAGAATATAGTTTATAGTATAAGTTTCAAGAATATAGCTTCAAGAATATGGTTTAAGAATATAGTTTAAGAACAAATTAAGCTTCTAGTTTGCAACATAAGCATCAATCACCAAGTTTAAGCATATTGTAGTAGCATAAGCATCAAGTCTCCTAAGCATCCAACATATGTTTTCAAGCCTCAAGTTTAAAGTATAAGTTTCAAGTCTATTGTTTTTCTACGTATTCTAAGTCTCAAGTATAAGTTTCAACATAAATATCATATTTATGTTTAAAGCATTAAATAACATTTCAAGAGTTCTATAAAAATGTTTAACATGCTTCTCAGTCCCGAAATAAAACAAATGAATTTGAAAAGGGACAAATGAACTCACCTTGTAGTTGTAGGGTTGACTTAGCTTAAAAGAATGAAGACACGCGCTCTTTGTTGTTCTTGTAGTAATTTTCACGTTCCTGTATTGATTACATGTTGTGTATAACTTATAAGTATCGTTTGAAATTTCTTTGTGTGAGCTTATGCGTTAGCCTAGGTTGGCTAACACTTGTGAGTCTCAGTCTTGATCTTTATTCGGCCCAACTAGCTGTAAAATCAACTCAATAGTACTTACCCTACTTGTTTTAACTTAGCACTCTTTATTTATTAATGTATGTCTTACTTGAATTGTCACCATGGCAAGAAGGTTATATTAATTAAAAACTTAGTTTTAAGTTAAAGGTTATAACCCTTACTTCTTGTAATTCAAAGCCCACTTGTCATGTTCTTGGTCCTCACAAAATCACTTATTTCAATTTGTCACTTTTATAACACTTATGTATATAATAATTGATTTCACGCTCGTTATCACCATTTATTGCGTGAAAAAGGTTAACTTATTTCATTAACCACATGGGCCCACTATAATTGCGTTGGGCCTGAAGTTGGGCCGAATGGATCAAAATGGACCAAATTAGATCTTGGATCAACGTAATGTGTCGTGGGCTCGATCACCCTTAATGGGCCAGGTCTGGGCCGACTAAGCTATGGTGGATCAAGTAAAAGATTTGGCCAGAAATATGTAGATGGCCTTATGCGTTGGGCTTAACTCCCTAAGCTGTTGGGCTGTATTAATTTAAAATGGGCTGAAGAATAAACAGTTGGGCTGTAAATGTGGGTGTTGGTGGATCAATTGGGCTGCATAAGTGTGCTGTTGGTTTATGCTTGGTCCGAACAAAGCACATGGGGCCAACGAGTGCAGCTGGGCCAAGACTACTGCTATGGGCCTGAACAAAATAATCTGGGCCCTGCAGTTGGGCCGCATGTATGCAGTTGGGGCCTAGGATAATGGGCTGTTGGGCTAAGGGTTTGGGCCTAAAATGAACGTGAGTCAAGGTGATAGCAGGTGAGCCAAGGTGTGGGCTGCGCATGCAGACTTGGCTATGGATTTCGTATACCATATGCACAAGGTTCGCTGCACCTGCATCCAAGTTCACACAGGTTCGTCCCTTGAACCCTGGGTTCGTAACTCATAAAGGTTCGCTACATTCATTCGAAGGTTCGGCTCACATGAAGCTGCTGTGTAGGTTCGCTCCTGGTTCGTGACTTTGTCACACAACCAGTAAGGTTCGGCATAGATGCATGGTTCGCCGAAGTGTTTAGGGTTCGTGTGAGTTGGAGACTTGGCTGGCTCAGGCTCGGTGGAGGGTTCGTAGGTGACCCAAGGTTCGTTGCTCACATGGGTTCGGCACTATGGTTTGAGAGTGATGAAGGTTCGGCTCCCAACACCCCAAGCGAACCCGTATGCTGACCACTCTCCTAAACTTCGAACTCTTGTTGATCGGGCCACACATAGGACAACAGTGGGTGCAGACAGCGTTCCCTTGGTCGCGTGGTTCCTCAAAAATAGATGGTTGGCCGGTAGGTAAGGTGGTTCGAACGTGTGCAACAACACAAAAAAAAAAAACGAAGTGAAAACCCTATTTTCGTGAATCTTCATAGCACCATACCTCGAATTTCAGTGAGTAACCCTTCAGATCTGTTGTACTTTCATGTAGAGGAGGTTGAGAGCTACGCGTGGGTTCAAGAATCACTCAAATCCGTTGAGTATTGAGCAAGATATGGTGGATTGAAGGTGGTTAATGGTGGTTCTTGGTCTTGGCCGGAAATTGAGAGAGAGAGAGGATGAGAATGATAAAAATGAATTAAATGAGTTCATCTAGGGTTTTTATACCCCGTGTGGTGTTCGGGTTCGTTTCGGTTGCTCGGTTCGAAATTTCGTCGCGTATCCGGCACGTTACGCGCGTTTTTCGTAAATAAAATAAAAAGGATTCTCCTAAACTAATTGGATGGTTATTTATTTCTAAAAATTATTTTAAATATCGTTCAGTTAATTTATTTATCGAATTATCAAATTTTACGCGTTGTATTAATTCATTCGCGTTTCGCTAATTTTCTTCACGATTTATTAATGTAGTAAAATTTAAATTAATTTATGATGAGTTTCAAAATTGTAAAATAGGAAATATTTTATTTCCTGAAGTTTATGATCGTTCGTATCATTTTTCGTTTTCGTTTTCGTTTCGTCAGATCGCGTCGCCATCGCGCGTATTCGTTCGAATCGTCATTCGAACGAACACGTCGATGGTTTGGCTTTCTGATTCTTGTTTTCTACTGTTAAGTCATTATTTCAGAATGTTAAACTATCAGAATCATTCGTACAGATCGTCACCTATACGAATAACGCGTCGGTTTAGCATTTTGAAACAACAACTGTTACGGTTTTTGTTTTGTTTAACCTCACATACGTTTATGCAACTAGTATCACATCAAGTATTTATGTTCCAACACTGTGTTGTCTGACATGTTTCAGACTGTTAAACCCTAAGGTTTAAGTTAAATTCAGACAATCGCATAATAGTTCCATGTTAATCAGAAATGTATCAATAGCATAACATAGTTTCCTGTAAAGTGTACCTGAGCTACTGTACCAGTTACTGTACAGTGTACTGTTCCGGTAACGATTCCGGCACAGATGTTACACTTACCGTGACTGCCACCCGAGAGATCGTTGCAGTTTCGAATTGATTTGATTCCGGGAGCGACTCCTGTAGCTAAGTCTCCTTACACTTGCACCATCAGAAATGCAAGAGTTGTCCAATCAATTACAAGAACTACTCGACAAAGGATTCATCCGACCGAGCTTTTCCCCGTGAGGAGCTCCGGTTCTTTTTGTTAAGAAGAAGGATGGATCTTTCAGGATGTGTATTGATTACAGAGAGCTCAACAAACTCACCATTAAGAATCGGTACCCGTTACCGAGGATTGATGATTTGTTTGATCAATTAAAGGGAGCTCAGTACTTTTCAAAGATAGACCTGCGTTCAGGTTATCACCAGCTCCGGATTCAAGAGGAAGACATACCGAAGACGGCCTTTGGTACCCGATACGGTCACTACGAGTTCATGGTGATGCCATTCGGACTGACGAACGCACCGGCAGTGTTCATGGATTTAATGAACCGGGTGTGCAAGCTGTACTTAGATCAGTTCGTTATCGTCTTTATTGATGATATACTGATTTATTCAAGAAGTGAGAAGGAACATGAACAACATCTCAGGACAGTCTTGGAACTCCTGAAAGAAGAACGACTCTATGCCAAATTCTCCAAGTGTGAATTTTGGTTAAGAGAAGTTCAGTTTTTGGGTCATGTGATAATAGTAATGGTATTCACGTGGATCCTGCCAAGATTGAAGCAATCAAGAACTGGGATGTGCCTACTACACCGACAGAGATCAGATCATTCTTGGGATTGGCGGGTAATTACAGGAGATTCATCTCGAATTTCTCTAAGATAGCCTTGCCTCTCACCCGACTCACACAGAAGACTGAACCCTTCCTGTGGACACAAAAACAAGAAGATGCATTCCAGACATTGAAACAAAGATTGTGCAATGCTCCAATCTTAACACTCCCAGAGGGCAATGATGACTTTGTGGTATACTGTGATGCTTCTCATCAGGGACTCGGATGTGTTTTAATGCAACGAGATAAAGTCATTGCTTATGCCTCACGACAGTTGAAGATACGTGAGAAAAATTACACAACACACGATCTAGAACTGGGAGTTGTTGTCTTTGCCTTAAATATTTGGAGACACTACCTCTATGGTACCAAATGCACTATCTTCACAGATCACAAGAGTTTACAACACATATTTGATCAGAAGGAGCTTAACATGAGACAGAGACGTTGGGTTTAGCTCCTGAACGATTACGATTGTGTGATCAAATACCATCAGGGCAAAGCGAATGTTGTAGCAGACGCTTTAAGTCGGAAGGAAAGAGTCAAACCCTTGCGCGTTCGAGAAATGTGAATGACCGTGCAAACAAGTTTGAGAGAACAAATCATACAAGCTCAACAAGAAGCATTGGCAAGAGAAAATTTGAAACGGGAGCTCGATTGTGGAGCCGAGAAACATTTCAAGACAAAACAAGATGGAGTTATTTACTTTCAGGATCGTGTTTGGATCCCGACAGTAGATGAACTTCGAACACTCATACTTGACGAGGCACACAAGACACGTTACTCCGTTCATCCTAGTGCCGATAAGATGTACCAAGATCTTAGGTCGTTTTATTGGTGGCCGGGAATGAAGAAAGATGTTGCCACTTATGTTGGCAAATGCATCACATGTGCCAAGGTCAAAGTTGAACACCAGAAACCTTCGGGTTTGCTGGAACAACTGGAGATTCCACAATGGAAGTGAGAACAAATAGCTATGGATTTTATTACCAAGCTACCCCGCACTTCCAGCGGACACGATTCAATTTGGGTCATCATTGATAGATTGACCAAGTCCGCACACTTCTTGCCAATCAGAGAAACATACAAGATGGAAAAGTTAGCAAGACTCTGTGTCGATGAAATAGTAGTACGACACGGTGTGCCACTGTCTATTATTTTAGACCGGGACAGTCTATTTACATCGCGGTTCTGGCAATCATTGCAACAATCCTTAGGGACAAGTGTCAACTTGAGCACCGCTTATCATCCACAAAATGATGGACAAAGCGAGCGAACCATTCAAACCCTAGAGGATATGTTGAGGACATGCATCCTAGACTTCGGTGGAAGTTAGGATAAACATTTACCACTCATTGAGTTCTCCTACAACAACAGTTACCACAACAACATTGGATGTGCTCCCTTCGAAGCACAATATGGTAGAAAATGTCGGTCTACAATTTGTTGGACCGAAGTGGGAGACAACAGAATTACCGGGCCTGAACTTATTCAGGAGACTACTGATAAGAGAGCCCAGATACAAGAGAGATTACAAGCAACACGTAGCCACCAAAAGAGTTACGCAGACAAACGGCGAAAGCCTTTGGAATTCGAATTGGGTGACCGAGTTATGTTGAAAGTGTCCCCATGGAAAGGCGTAGTTCGTTTTGGGGTTAAAGGCAAACTAGCACCAAGGTATGTCGGACCGTTTGAGATAACTCAACGCATAGGTCCTGTGGCATACAGACTCAAACTCCCTGATGAACTCAGTGGAGTACACGATGTATTTCACGTATCAAACCTCAAGAGATGTCTCGCTGATGAATCATTAATCATACCGTTGGAAGAGATACAAGTTGACGACCAATTACATTTCATTGAAGAACCTGTAGAGATTATGGAGCGTGAAGTCAAAAGACTAAAACGAAGCCGTATCCCTATTGTAAAGGTTCGATGGAACTCCAAGCGTGGACCAGAATTTACCTGGGAGCACGAGGACAACATGAAGACAAAGTATCCCCACTTGTTCGAGAAGTAGAGCCCGACATTGATGCTTAAATTTCGTGACGAAATTTCTTTAACAAGAGGAGACTGTGACATCCAGTACGCGATCGTCCGGCAAGTCCATACGGTACGTGTACTTTCACTTTTATTGTGTGTAAATACAATTGTATGAACAGTGTTTGTGATAACAGAATTCAGGATACAAGAAACAGTTGTACGTATTTATGTGAAAACTTAAATACCGTAAGTACAACAACTCACGCTAAACAATAGTTGTATGTATTTAGGTGAAAACCTAAGTACAATTAATACAACGAATCAAGAGAAACAACAGTGTACAAGTAAACAACAAGAACATGTCGGTTGAGATCTGATATCCATAGATGACAGGAGCCAGATGACCGATAAATCAGTACAAAAACAATGTGAAAACATGATGTTTAGTTGAGTCCGTCAATGAGGAAACACAATTCAGAACACAATTGCAGTGTCGTTTCAGAATAACGAACTGACAGTGTGTTTTCGTGGGTGACGATTCACACAAACATATCTGTGAGTTTAACGTTATGAAATGATGACTGAAAAGTAGAAAACAAGAATCAGAAAGTGAAATGATGTGCGTGAAACTATATATTTATTAAATGGGTTTTTCACACAGATTTTAGTTTTAAAAATGGTTTTTACTAAGAACTAAATCACACACAATAGGCAAGTGTACCTATCGCATAGCAATATAGCTTATGGTAAGAACCGGATATCAATCCGTGGACACGATAGCTCTCGATACTAAATCTCGGTCGATGTTTAGCAACAACATGAAAATGTCGGGTTTTGTGAATTTAAAAAATTAATAACTAAAAGAAGGATTTTTAAATAATCTAAAGTCTAAGAAAATTGCCTAGATCATGAATCCACTTAGTTTAGTGATGTGATTATTATGAATTGGTAGAACAAATGTTGACTAGATTCCGGTCAAAGACATCTAATCCTATAATCTTTTGGAAAATTAAAATGATAAACACATTCTAATCTTCTAGGATTATTCTATGAAGCCTAATGTCAAGGTCTATGTCAAGATTTAATCAAGAATTAGTCATCCGTCAAGAATCTTAATTCTACAACTTAAGGAAAACTAATATGACTTATACACACTAATCACCCTAAGTTGTATAAATTCAACAAAGTCATGATTTCTTCCAACTTACAATTTATGAACACAATCATGCAAATGAGGTCATTTGGCCATAATTTCCTAACTCACATGTTAATCATATTCAACAAATCATAATATCACCATGGTTTTTCCAAACTTTAGTGAAAGAAAGTGTACTTATGCAAGTTTTATAATATTCAAGAAACCAATTATCATTCCTAATCTCATGGCATAATCTTAAAAACAAGTTGTAAGATTGTAAACAAATGCTTGATCATGGTTTTCCAACATAGTATGACTAAACATTCATCATTCTTGAACACTAATCAACCTACACAAATTTACAACATCATTGGAATACAATCATAACTTCATCTTGAATCTTGACATAAACCCATTTGACCAATTCATAAAATCATCATCATATAAACAAAAGTTTCATCATAATCTAGACAATGAAGTGTTTAGCCCATAAGGCTTACAAGAACAATAACAAAGTGGCTGAAAATAACAAGAGACATGATTAAATTAACAAAATGCAAACCACTAGCAAGCAAGGATTGAAACAAGATGGTGTTAGATGCTCCTTGAATCTTCAAGACCTTCACAATCTCCTTTAGAAAACTCCAAGAATTCTGTCCAAAAGGTATTTCAGCTCCAGGAAGTCCAAACACTTGAAATGAGGTGAAAAGCTGAATTTATAGAAATTCTGGAACTTGGCACGGTAGTGCACCATTGGTGCACGGTCGTGCAAGGTGCTACAGTACTCTACTTTTGGTCTGGGACGGTTTTCGAAGTTGCCATTTTCAGCTAAGTCTCGAAAATTGACTCGAGGTGTCAGGCACGGTCGTGCCAAAAGTCGCACGGTCGTGCGCAAGTCGTCATGGCCGGCACTACCTCCATTTGGCCCGGCACTGCCTTGCTTTGGTCTGGCACTGGCTAGGCTGCACGGTCGTGCTTGGCTTATGCACGGTCGTGCATAGGCCGGCACTACCATGCATGGCCTAGCACTACCTAGTTGCACGGTCGTGCAAAGTTGTGCACGGTCGTGCATAGGCCAGCACTGCCATGCTTTGGCTAGCACTGCCTAGTTGCACGGTCGTGCAAATTTGTGCACGGTCGTGCATGGGTCGGCACTGCCAGTGCAAGATTTGGCATGACAGTGCGCATCTGGGGATCTGCTCAGAAAATGCTGAAATTCCATGCAAAGCTTGATTTTCTTCCGAGCAAGGCCATTTATCCTACAAATTCACAAAAACAATAATTAGGACTATTTGTGAATGGATTTGCATGTTGTTAATGTTAAAAACCGGGGGAATTTGAGTCGAATAATATGTATAAATTAAAGTATATCATGAAACCAACGTCGTGTTCGTTCGGGTGACGATTCGAATGAATACGCGCGAAGGTGACGCATTCTGACGAAACGAAAACGAAAAACGAAACGAACGATAATAATTTAAGAAAATCAAATATTTAATATTTATTAGAAATCACAACCTTTTAAAACTCAAAAATAAACTCAACTTATTTAAATACGTAAAATATCGCGTAACAATCCGGAAACGCAACGGAGACGAAAAACAAGCAATCGAAACGAACCCGAATACCCTCGGGGTATTTAAACCTTAAATGAGGCATTTTTTCTCATTTCAATCCTCCCACTCTCTCTCTAAACACTCTCTCCCGAACCTCCTTTCTCTCTCTAGAAAATCACCTTCAAATCATCATAACTCGTTCGTTTCTTGGTGAAATCGGACGTTCTTGGTGTCCAAACGATGCTCTCGACATCCTCTACCTAGAAGTACAACAGATCTGAGCATTTTTCCAGCCATAATCGAGGCACTTGAGCTTGAAAAATTCGAAAAGTAGGGTTTTCATACCCGTGTTCGACCCAACACTCTCGACCGGTTTAGAACACTTATACATTCACTCTACACCCTCGAAAACCTTCTCTGGCATACCACCAACCTGGGAACAGACCTGCAACCACATAGGAGCTGATGATGATGAGGAAGAGAGGCTGGTTCGCGAGGAGGCTGGGTTGGCCGAACCTGCGACCAGCCGAACCCATGGGGGGAAGCCACAAGTTGCGTGGCCGAAATCTACCCTGCGAACCCAGCCTGGACATGAACCTTCTCATCATCAACGAACCATGCTTACGAACCAATGTTCCACGAACCCCTGTTGGACCAGCCGAACCTGTCATCATCATGGAACCTAGGGTTCGCCAACCACAACCACCGAACCTTCATGCCCTCCGCCGAACCCTACGATTGCCGAACCTAGCATCATGATTTCTGCGAACCTACATGTTCACGAACCCTAGGCTGCGTAACCTGGCACCAGTGAACCTTCTCCTATCGAACCTATGTATGGGTGGCGAACCATCATTCATGAATCTAGGAGCTCTGAACGTAGCCCAGAGCCGAGCCTCGACTCAAACGAACCTTAGGGTTCACTGGAAACAACTCCCAGCCACTCCATTGGATCAGCCCACCTAGCAATTCGACCTGGGCCCAAAGCTTATTCGGCCATTTCTTTCGGCCCAAGTCAACACACAACTGGCCTGGCCCATAAACACTCGGCTCGGCCCACATTGAATCATTCGACCCACAAATTGTCACGGCCCAATAACAATTGAATCGGCCCACATACTCAACCCATATAATTATTCGGACCATGTAATGGAGAATACAAACTAAGATATGGAATCAACTAAACTAGGGTAATATGCATGGGAATTATGGTTTAGATAATACAAAGGTGGTGAGTTTAAAAAAAAAAAAGAAGGGAATTTCATAAGACCAAAAACATAGACTTTGAATAAGTTAACAAGCGATTTCAAGGAGTTAAAACAAATGGAATAATGATAACATTTAACGATGTTACAAGAGGTGAAGGGTTACTAAACTTTCATCTAAAATCTAAGTTTATACTTAGGACTCTAATAACATGACATTAAATCAAGTTGAATCTCAAATCAATAATCGAGTGTCTTAAATTTAACCTAATTAAGTTAAGTGTTTCTAAAGTCAATAACAGATACATAGGGCCGAATGAAGACCGAGACTCACAAGTGTTAGCCAACTCTAGGGCTAACATATACACGCACACAAAGTCCTATAACTTATACTTATAAGTTACACAACATGAAATCAATACTGGATCGTGAACATTACAACAAGTACAACAACGAACGCGTGCATTCTTGTTTAGGCTAAGTCAACCGCATCAACAACAAGGTGAGTTCATATGCCCCTTTTCTAATCATTAACTGATTTTAAACTCTCGGGGCTGAGAAACATGCTTAACTTTTATTTATTTAAAAGTTTTCGTTTAACATATTGCTTATACTTTGATTAGATAATATTGCTTGACTTATTATCATTTATCATTGTATGCATGCTTGTATGATCATAACATGACATGGACAACTAAGATGAACATGATAATATAACATCATAATTCATGAACACAATAGAATAATGTAGTTATAAGATTTTATCTTATGACACTCAATTATTCTTACAAGAGCAATAAGAGAATTATCACAGGTGAACAAGATGACAATAACAATAACAAACAACATCCACCACCTGAGTCGACTAAGTGTTGTAAGACTGGTTCGTACAACCCTGTAGTGGCAACATGGTGATTATATGGAACAACTAGAATGATAAACATGATAACATACCTTCATGATAAAAACATCATTCACACAACTACTAATATTGTATAATAAATCAAGATCTTATTTAACTTTATTAGCAACAATGAGAGCACACAACATTGAGAACAAAAAACACTGATGAGGACAATACAATTGATTGCTATTGAAATGTTTGTATTATATCATGTCAATCATGTGCCATATATTCAAGTTTCATTGTAAGTCCCTTCTCAGAATCGTTTACCAGTTAATTTAGTGGGATCTAAACTGAAGATAACATAGTCGTACCATAGGTTTGACAAACCTCCAGCGAGTGAGGTCGGTATGTTAATCGTAACATCAATTGGCCGGTAACGTATGACCGGTAACAGGGCGACGATCAGTCAGGTTTGGTAAACGACACATGGTGATATCATTTGACAGTGATATTGTAATTAATCCATCGCTTCTTGTTGACTAGTAGACTGAGGAATTTATTTTCTCTCATGTCATAGTACTAGTAACAGTTCGATGAGGTCTATGGTAATACAAGATGGTAGAGGTAAATCGGATGTATTGTAATATGATTACGTGAGGATTGCAATGGATTCCTTTTAGGCTCTATGCACTTCAATTGGATAACAAATATCAATTGGTTAACTAACACTCTTAGTGTTTAAAAGTGATTAACAGTTAACCCCACAAGTAATAGAATAATACAAGGATCATATTTAATTAATCTAATCTCCTTAATACACAAAGGGTTTATCAACACTTCGGTTTGATAACCAAACCCCTCTTATTATATTATTCTACATATGATACAACGGGTGATGAACACAAACGGACGGGTGAAATGAAAATGGGAATCTATAGTTGTATTGCAAGTAGTGTGGAGTTTTATTAATTATGTGGTGGGATGTTGGCTGGGGCTTGTTCCCCTACATATGCCCTATATATAAGCATAATTAATAGGATGAGATACTACTTGTAAATATAACTATGGAGAGGCCATTGTGTGAACAGGTGAATCTTGAATCAAACAACTTACAAGTAACATGTATGACATTATGATTGTGTATGTGAACAAATCAAGGTTTTCAATTATCAAACTTATGAACTCACCAACCTAGTGTTGACTTTGTTTAAATGCATGTTTTTTCTCAGGTGACGAACATGTTTAGTCACCAGACATTCATGGACATAGTTAGTGGACTTTTAGAAGACCTAGTTACATTTTGTGTAATCATACTTTTGGAATGACAAAACAATAAATCATCTTTTATGAATCTTGTACAGTTACAAGATATAAACTCATTGATTCTTTTGATTAGATTTACTTAGTTAAATTATGAGGAAACAATGTAATTTAACTTTGTAATTCTATTTCATTGTCATGTTAGCATTTCTCAGTTATATATCATGTGCTATGTAAATAATCTGATCATTTCGATTATCAAACGATATCACGCCCTAGGAACCTTCTGCCCGACGGGAAAGTCGATCCAGCCCGCCGGCTCGGGGTGTGACAAATTGGTATCAGAGCCATGGTTATAGAGAAATATAGGTCATATTTCTTAAACGGTTTGGCCTAGACTATAACCTAGGGACCCTCATGCAGAGATCATATGACATAGGATTCTATTTGCATGTGTCTTCTGCATCTGATCACTACACTAACCAATTTTCTTTCGGTTATGATCAGAATGCCGCCAAGAAGACAACCAGCTTTACTGCCACCACCACCACATGATTCAGCATCGCACTCTTCGACACCGACACCACCTGACTCTCCTTCACAACCACCTCCGCCTCCGCCACCCCAATCCATGAGTTGGATCCCGCTACCATTGCACTAGCCACACTGCTGACCAGTCAACTGTGGGATGTGATCCCAGAGATGATGAACCGAATTAACAGCAACAACAACAACATGGCCAACTCATCTGGAGAAGGTAGTGGAAACACCCGCCATCATCAGGACTACTCCTACAAGAACACAAATGGTCTAGATATCATACCTGAATTTTTGGATCTTGAATGTCTCTACAAAACTTAATGATATACACCTATGGTTTCCTGAAAAGGTTTTGGTTTTTGGAAAGGATCAGCACAACGTGCTGGTGAGTTCCATACAGTTCACATGATAGTTCAAGTAATTACAAGTAGTTCATGCAACATGAGTCACATTACAATGAGATAAATTACTGAATAGAGACAGACATATATGAATTCATGAGATACTGAACATGTAATCTCAACCAACAAAAGTCAATAACCTGAATATAAATTCACTTAACATGCACCACCAAAACACCTCGAACACCTCATGCAACAGATATCACATGCTTGAATACTAATAGATACTTAGACATATCATGCATTTTGAAAAGGGTTTGGTAATGAATCCCTGAGTTTTAGAAACTGAAATATTAGAAAGGGGAGTATGAAGACTCACAGATTAATAATAATCTGATAACCGTCCTGCTCCAACCTGCAGCTGAATATAGATGGTATTCCGGTTCTAGTCTGAACATATTAGGAGTGCTTTTCTATTAAATATATTATTTATATTTTAAAACATATAAATAATAATAATAGAAATATAAGTATTTGCAATGCCAATAGTTTTAGACAATTGGGCATTACAATGGCTTATACGACTGAGGTTTCGTATACTTGTTTTCGAGAGAGTTTCTGCTTATAAAAGTGAGGTTTTTCAGGATTTAAGTAGGGCAGAACCTCGACTTATAATTCTTAAGTTTCCTGAAAATAATTGGGCAGAATCTGTACTTATAATTGTTTGTTTCCAAAAAACTAGTCGGACAGAACCTTGACATGTTTTTGATTAAATACAAACAATTAAACATAATCCTATTATATAATAATAATAAGATCTAAAACAAGTATTATAACAAACTGAAATGATACGAAACGAGATTTTTACCTCATAGAAGTTTGGCAACACCTCGTGTTGAACACTACATGATTGGAGGGGTTAAATGTGTGTATTTAGAGGTGTATGGTTGGGATTTGAGGGCTGAAAAGTGAATTTTCGCAATCAAAATCGAAAATCCGATGTTCTACTATTTATAGACGAAATCTGGGTCCGGGGCGCATAGCCTAGTCCCGGCGTTTGGCGCGAGGCTCTGTGCCTGGAAGTGGCATGTTGCATACGTGCCATGTGTCCGGGGCGCATAGCCTAGCCTCGGAGTTTGGCACGGGGCGGTGTGTGCGGATGAAATATCTTGCATGCGTGCCACGTTTTGACACGTGGCGCCACGTGGCGTGTTCGGGCGCGATGTGACTCGTTTCTTGTTTTCGCGATAACGGGAGCATACGAACTCCGTTTTACGTGCGGTTTTCGCCCACGTTCACGATTTTTCGATCTATTTCCAATGGTTATAATTTCAAAACCTGAAGAGCTCAAAATGTTTGATCTCTTATTTAACGCTATATTTGACTCAGTGTATCTCAAAATCGGAGGCTCTTTTCGTGATTTCGCTTACACTCATTCTCTTTATTTCTGAGTTATGATTCTAGACATGAAATCGGTTGGTCGCCTATTTGAATAAGCCTTAGGTGATGGATGTTTCTTTGCGGTCTACTAGCACCAAATTCCTGAGTAACTACAAGTCATGAACTGATATGAACTGATATGTTTTGTATAACACGTGCCGTTAAATTATCAAGGCTCTAGATACTCCTTGATAATAGGTACAAGTCAAAGTCCAAGTAATTTTTACTACCAGATGATATGATATGTTTTGATCTTTCTGGCATATATGTATCAATGAATGTGTGTTTTATGATTCACCGGTTTTAGTCTGATATGATATGAACATTGTTTTTGTAAAGACAAGTAATCACATTGTATAGCCAATCTAGCCACATTACCCGATTCAGTTTGCCATACAATCGTGATACAAGACAATCATCATGATATGAATGTCATATTGTATAACCAATCTAGCCACATTGCCCGATTCAGTTTGTTATACAACATGATTAGTTTGTTTTGAGTCAGAAATACACCTTTCATGAAATGTTTTTGAGTTCATGGTGAATATACACATACATACTCATATACGTATATAGCCAAAATGAGAATTATGCTCTAAATTAGGGTAGTTGTAATGTTGGATGAACATTCAACAACTTGTTCTACAACTACCCTAATTTACAGATTTAGGAGAATGCATAATTCTCATTTTGCTGGGTAGAATACTAGTTCATACTCAGGTTTCATTGTCTTGATCGTTTAGAGGGCAGTTTCTGAGATAATGATCTGGGCAGTTACACCTGAAACATGTTCTACCAGCTCGAGGTCTTTGTGGAATTAACATGATTTGCTGAGCTGGTTCATGACAATACCGAGTGTAATGACCGACTTGTCCACATCTTTCACATTCAGGACATAGTCCATTATGATGGAAACAACATTGATTACACTTTGGCCATCGTCCTTTGTAGCC
Organism: Mikania micrantha; assembly: GCA_009363875.1. Taxonomy (NCBI): domain Eukaryota; kingdom Viridiplantae; phylum Streptophyta; class Magnoliopsida; order Asterales; family Asteraceae; genus Mikania; species Mikania micrantha. The sequence continues at coordinate 22,816,030 of CM018692.1, forward strand.
CTGTTTATCCTGATTTATGATTTCATCGTTTCTGACAACGAGAGTGGTAACGTTGTTTTCTTGTGAAACTGATTTTTGGTCAGCACCACAATACTGACACTTTTGAGTGGAGTTGTTAATGTTACCAATTGGAGTATTTGGATTATCATGCACTCAAAATCTCCCACTTAGAATAGCTTCGTCAGTGAGCTTAACCGCTAAAATGATAGCTCTCTTGAGAGTTTCAGGTTCAGCAAGAATGACATGTGCTCTGATTTGAGGAACTAAGCCTTTTATGTATTTTCCTACTAAAGCTTCCTTTGTGGGAAACATTGTTGAGAGTATGCAAACAAGCTCATAAAATCAATTCGTATAACCTTGATGGTTGGTTCCAATCATGGAATGATTCCAGAATTCTTCTTGCAGCTTTTGGATTTCATTAGTGGGACAATATTGTGCTATAATCAAGGTTTTGAAATCATCCCAAGACATGTAGTCAGTGACAGCTTCTCCTAGGGTTTTGACTTGCATATTCCACCAGGTTAATGCTTGATCATTTAAGGAACATGAAGCATACAGAACCTTGTGTTCATCTAGACATTGACTAATCTTGAAAACTAATTCCATTCTCTCGATCCATTTTAGAAGACATGAGGCTCCTTTATGTCCAGAGAACATAGAAGGATTACAAGAGGCAAAGTACTTGTACGTGCATCCTTTAGCTAGAGGGTTCAGATTGATAACTCTTGTATCGGGCCCTGCAGTTCCTTCCTCATTGATCGACACGTTCTGGTGAAATGGATTTAAGGGTTCAGGGAGTATGTTTATGAGTTGAGTGTGAATGATCCTTATGACATCAGCCTCGCTTAGATTTGTCCTACTAGTACTGTTAGGGTTGGCTCCCCCTGTTAGAATAGTTCAGGCCCACTTGGTTGTTTTCCCTTGTTTTGGTGGCATTCTGTTTCAATAATACCAAATACTCATATGATTTGAATTCTCAATTGATACAGTCACCATACTAGACACGATTACTATGCTGATGTTACAATGATATGATTCTACACCATACCATAATCTGATTTCTGAGTTGATACAACTGATATGAGGAGATGATTTGGATATTGAGTTGGTATGAAATTATTTGAATAGATATGAGTACCCACGTAGGATTAAAATAACACTTGATCAAAGTACTATTTTTATAGATACACGGGTATATACAACAAAATATCCCGTTTTCAGAAACATATCCATAGTAGTTCTAGATTACAACTAAGAAACTAAACACTTTCACCTACTAGTTACTGAGGATTTCCAGCTTGATGCCTTCTGATAGGACATTGCCTCGCTTGATGCCCTATGTTACGACATACATAACACACCCTGGTCTGGAGACAATTCTTGGCCAGATGACCAAGCCTTCGACAAGCATAGAAAAGTCTTCTTTTGAATTGCTTCCTGCTTCCTTTCCCCTGATTAGAGTCTTTTCTTGGAACTAAGTGGCTCATATCAGGGGATGTGAGGGATTCAGAACTTTGAGCCTTTTGTGGTGCCACTGAATTGCTCCCAACTTCATCCTTAGGGAAAAGATGATTCTTAGCATACCATAGAAAATTAGGAAGTGCTGCATTGATTCTTTCATCAGTTATTCTTCTTACATCGTTCTCTCTTAGTTCGGGTCTGGGACTATCAGGTGTTGGTAAAGTCCCATATGGAATGCACAAGCCTGGCTGATAATTGATGGTGTGTATCTCTTCTTCAAACAAGACTTGATATGGGATTGGAGGCACTGGGATATGATAGTCTATAGGCATCGGTGGTATGTTGGAATAATCAAATTCCAGATTTGCTTCTTGCGAAGGCATCATGTTTTCAAAAGGAATGTTTGATTGGAATTCCCTTTCCATTGTTGAACAAAGGAATAATGTAATGAAATGCAGATAACAAAATAGTCATGATTTGTTAGAACAAGTAACAATTACTAGGACAATTGAAATCACGTCCTCACATAAGTCTATGTGAGCTATGAGCCTAAGGCTATAGTCTAGGTTTCTAAGTCAACCTTAATTCTCTATAACCATTGGCTCTGATACCACCCTGTCACACCCCACCCCCTCGGTTGCCCGTGGATGCTCGCCAGAGATTGTGGCACGTTGCGGAAGCGGTTTATAGGACGTCGGCAGGGGTGGGTGCGACTTGCTTTGACAACTGGTTCAAAACACAAATGGTCTAGATATCATACCTGAATTTTTGGATCTTGAACGTCTCTGCAAAACTTAATGATATACACCTGTGGTTCCCTAAAAAGGTTTTGGTTTTTGGAAAGGATCAGCACAACGTGCTGGTGAGTTCCATACAGTTCACATGATAGTTCAAGTAATCACAAGTAGTTCATGCAACATGAGTCACATTACAATGAGATAACTTACTGAATAGAGACAGACATATATGAATTCACGAGATACTGAACAGGTAATCTCAACCAACAACAGTCAATAACCTGAATATAAATTCACTAAATATGCACTACCAAAATACCTCGAACACCTCATGCAACAGATATCACATGCTTGAATACTAATAGATACTTAGACATATCATGCATTTTGAAAAGGGTTTGGTAATGAATCCCCGAGTTTTAGAAACTGAAATATTAGAAAGGGGAGTATGAAGACTCACAGATTAATAATAATCTGATAACCGTCCTGCTCCAACCTGCAGCTGAATATAGACGGTATTCTGGTTCTAGTCTAAACATATTAGGAGTGCTTTTCTATTAAATATATTATTTATATTTTAAAACATATAAATAATAATAATAGAAATATAAGTATTTGCAATGTCAATAGTTTTAGACAATTGGGCATTACAATGGCTTATAGGACTGAGGTTTCGTATACTTGTTTTGGACAGAGTTTCTGCTTATAAAAGTGAGGTTTTTCAGGTTTTAAGTCGGGCAGAACCTCGACTTATAATTCTTAAGTTTCCTGAAAACAATTGGGCAGAATCTGTACTTATAATTGTTTGTTTCCCAAAAACTAGTCGGACAGAACCTCGACATGTTTTTGATTAAATACAAACAATTAAACATAATCCTATTATATAATAATAATAAGATCTAAAACAAGTATTATAACGAATTGAAATGATACGAAACGGGATTTTTACCTCACAGAAGTTTGACAACACCTCGTGTTGAACACTAGATGATTGGAGGGGTTAAATGTGGGTATTTGGAGGTGTATGGTCAGGATTTGAGGGCTGAAAAGTGAATTTTTGCAATCAGAATCGAAAATCCGATGTTCTGCTATTTATAGACGAAATCTGGGTCCGGGGCGCAAGGCCTAGTCCTGGCGTTTGACGCGGGGCTGTGTGCCTGGAAGTGGCATGTTGCATGCGTGTCATTTGTCCGGGGCGCATAGCCTATTTAGAACAACCCACCATTATCATTGATGAAACAATTGATGACACATTCGAGTCTACTTAAGGTATCTTCAATATCTGTGACATGCCCAATTTTTAAACAATTGTTATTTTATTTATCTATATTATTAAAATATAGCTTTCAAGCAGTTAGTTGAACTTGAATGATTTTGCTTCATTAACTCTATATGGGTACATACTTTTACCTTTAAACTTATATTTAATTTGTAATATGGCACTGGTAAAAAGGAACATTGATGCTTTTCTTTGTACATGATTTGCTTCAGGAAGGAAAGCGTTTTGAAGGACCATTGATTGATGCATGTGGATTATGGATAGCTTTTGTTAAGACGTTGAAGGCCTGGAACCGTGGAACAATTAAGAAGATTTTATAGATTATTAGTTTATATTTGAACTTCTTATTTATATTTATGGTTTATGTTTTTTGAAGATTTTCTTTCATTTTGGATTAAGTTTGTAACTTTGTATTAGGTTTATTGGCCTTTTGAAACTGATGTATTATGATGGGTATATTAAAAAACTGTAGGTTTGATTTAAGGAAAAAGTATGCATTTTCGGATATCCGGTTATGTTATCCGAATCCGTATCCGAAATTTTCGGATATCCGGTTTTGAACACCCCTATGTGCCATGTGTCTGGGGCGCAAAGCCTAGCCTCGGAGTTTGGCACGGGGCGGTGCGCACGGATGGAATATCTTGCATGCGTGCCACGTTTTGACACGTGGCGCCACGTGGCGCGTTCGAGCGCGATCTGACTCGTTTCTTGTTTTCGCGATAACGGGAGCATACGAACTCCGTTTTACATGCTGTTTTCGCCCACGTTCACGATTTTTCGATCTATTTCCAATGGTTATAATTTCAAAACCTGAAGAGATCAAAATATTTGATCTCTTATTTAACGCTATATTTGACTCAGTGTATCTCGAAATCGGAGCCTCTTTTCGTGATTTCGCTTACACTCATTCTCTTTATTTCTGAGTTATGATTCTAGACATGAAATCGGTTGGTCACCTATTTGAATAAGCATTAGGTGATGGATGTTTCTTTGCGGTCTACTAGCACCAAATTCCTGAGTAACTACAAGTCATGAACTAATGTGAACTGATATGTTTTGTATAACACGTGCCCTTAAATTATCAAGGCTCTAGATACTCCTTGATAATAGGTACAAGTCAAAGTCCAAGTCATGTTTACTGCCCGATGATATGATATGTTTTGATCTTTCTGGCATATATGTATCAATGAATGGGTGTTTTATGATTCACCGGTTTTAGTCTGATATGATATGAACATTGTTTTTGTAAAGACAAGTAATCACATTGTATAGTCAATCTAGCCACATTGCCCGATTTAGTTTGCCGTACAATCGTGATACAAGACAGTCATCATGATATGAATGTCATATTGTATAACAATCTAGCCACATTTCCTGATTCAGTTTGTTATACAACATGATTAGTTTGTTTTGAGTCAGAAATACACCATTCATGAAAAGTTTTTGAGTTCATGGTGAATTTACACATACATACTCATATATGTATATAGCCAAAATGAATTTAGACGGATTGTCACAAAATTGGTTTAATTTAGTATGACACGTGACACGATACTATAAATACAGACACATTGCACTGTAATTTGAGAAATTACAGGAAAAGCACACACGTGTCTTAAAACTCATGAACGTTGGTGAAGCATCGAATGATTTATGAAATTGAACAATACGAGAATTAATAACAAGCAAACATCAGAGAAAAGTTGAAAAAAAATTAACGAGAACGAAAAATGGATGAAAAACGAATCATATAAATAAAAAAGGGGCCATTGGGCCAGCCCAGGACCCGTCGTGGTACGCTAAGGGTCCCGGCGAGATCTTTCGCTGTACGCGAAGATGGGCGGAATTTTTGAATTCAGTCGAATTCCTTCGTGGTACGCCACGACCGATAATTTTCCACCTCGACGGTACGCTGCGTGTCTCGATGGAGAACCCGACTCTTTTTTCCTTGGTGGTACGCGAAGCCTTCCAGAGCTCAAAAACTTTATAAAAACCAACCCAGCTCATTTAACCACACCTTACCATATCTCTCGAACTCCAAGCTTTCACCCCGGCCAAACAAATCTGTTAAGCCCCACAATCATATCTGGAAGATTACCCAACTAGTCTTTGCCATCACCATTGAAGATTTGGAACAATAGAAGATCAAGGAAGCTTTGGGGAGGCTTACCATCGCCACCTGCCCTTGCACCAGCTGTGGAATCATCACCAGAAGCCTCTGAAGCTAGATAAACCTCTATACAAGTTCAATCGCATCCCTCTTGTTCTTTGAGAGGTAGTTTTGAATGATCTTTCTCACTTAAAACACACTTGCAAGCATATAAACTCACATGCAACACGAAAATCAACACATGAACTAAGTAATACACTTATAAATCTGTATTTGGATGTTTTGATGATTTATTTAAGTTATTGGATTAATCAAGGTGTTGCATTGATGTCATAAAATTGGGTATTTGCAAGAGTTACTAAATATAGTAACTTTTATGGCATAATATGTTGATTGTTGATGTTTTAGTCATGCTATAGATGTTGAAATGATGGTTCATGTATAAGGATGATGATATGGACAAGGTGGTTTGGTTGATTTTGATGAAATGGGTGATTTCAAACTATGTTACTATAAATAGTAACTTTTAATGTAAAAAATGCTGTTAGATGATGATTTTGATATAATAAGTATGTTTTAATTGTGATTTAATTATGATTAGTGTCGATGATATGAACTTGATAAATTGGTTAGAATGATAAAAGGGACGATTTGTTCATAGGTTTCTATATTTAGAAACTTTTGTCAAGAAATTTGGGCATGAATGATGATTTTGGTTGTGTTTAAATAAATTGATTATGATAATGGTTACATGAACATATTTGTATAGTTGATTTTGATTAGATTAAGTATTATGACCAACTTGCTAATTATGGTAACTTTAATTGGGGATTTTGTGAAATTACAAACTAGGAACATGTTAGATGATGAAAAGTGTTCTTAAATACCTTGTTATGATATTATGAAAGTTGTTGCTTGATCATTAGGGATAAAACATGATAAATATAGAAACTTTTTGTATTTAGTAACTTTAAGTACTTAAAATAGATTTTGTGATTAATTGATAACTTGTGACAACGTGTTATGTAATAACATTATTATATATGGAAAATAAGCATGTTAGAATGTTAAAATGTGAATCTATGTAAACCTGCTAAAAATAGAAACTACTAAAAATAGAAACTTGCTAAAAATAGAAACTTACTATAAATAGTAAGTTGTTCATTAAACGTGATTTATGTGTTTATATGCAACACGTGATAAATGACGAACATTTAACAAACGATAACAAACTGACGAGTCACCAACGGGTCGTCGAGTTGACATGACCAAACTCGGGCAAACTCGGTCAAACATGATCAAACACAACAACTTAGAGTTGTTGGGCACTACAACACCCTACAAATTCGAGGTCAACAATTCTCTTTATTAAATAATAATTTATATTATTACTTCACACGTGGCACTACAATTAGTTTGATTTAGTGTGACACGTGACACGATAGTACAAACACAGTCGCAAACACGATAATTCGGTGAATTATCGAAAATCGCACACACGTGTCGAATAATATACGAACGTTGGTGGACGTTAAACAAAACGTGTAATTAAACACTAACTACTTCACAAATGATCAAGCATTGAACTAAGATAGCTCAAACAACAATAAACGATGAATTGTAATCGAGAAAACGACGCAAAACGAATCAAACGATCGAAAATGGGCAAATGGGGCTCAACCGGGAGCCTTCACGGTACGCTAGGGACCCAGGAGTGGGACTTGGCGGTACGAGGAGAGTGGGGGGCAATTTGAATCCCGAAACATGTCGTGGTACGCCAAGACCCCATGGGGCAGTCTTGGCAGTACACGAGGCCGTCCAGAAGCCAAAATCTTTATTAAGCCAAGACAAATCATTGCTAGCCTACTATCATCATCTTATTCAAACTCAGATGCCATCCTCTTGTCTTAACCTCCCCTAAAGCTTGAAGGCTTGTCACCATCACCATCATCTCCCACATCTGTTAGAAGGTAATTCCCAGGAGTTCCAGGAGCTGTCAAGTTACCATCTTGGTGTTACAAGATCTTGAGAGGTAGTTTTATGAGTTTATACACACATTCAACACCCACACACACACACACACATGCATTCACTAAATCTCACATGCAAGCACTCTATCAACACATGCACGAATTTCCACTTGCATGAATCTATGTTTCATCATCTTGAGATATGATGATTTAGAATGATTTACTTGGATATTTTGATGATATTTGAGTATATGTTATGTGTTATTGATGTTTAAACTTAAATAGTGACTTTTGGACATGGCATGTACGATCTATGATGTTCTAGATGATTTTGAGTGTTCATGAATGATTATTTGATGTGGAAGAGTTACATAGATTAGATAATAATTTATGGTCATCTTGAGCATAGTTACTAAAAAAATAGTAACTTTTTATGCAAAACTTACTAAATGATGTAATATGAACATGCATGTAACTTTAGATGATGATTTGAGGTAAATGATGATAATATTTGCATAAGAGATTGGATTAGAAATGTTTAAAATGGTCATTTGATGGATATTGGGCATAGTTATATTAATTAGTTACTTTTATTTGTGCATAGTCTGTAAATAATGAATTTGGTGGAATAAATGAATCAAAACAATGGTTTAAGGTTAATTTGAGATTGTTAGCTAATGCTATGATTTGATTTGATCAAAATAACAAGTTATTGCAAACTTTCTATTTATAGAAACTTTATTCGAGGAATTCATTAATAGAATCATAAGTCTCGATTGATTATGATAAATAGCTTAAAATGATGTAATATAATGTTGTGTGAAAAGTTGTGTGATTTCTCTATGCTAAACATGCCAAATATAGAAATTTTCTATTTTAGGAAACTTAAATTTTCTAAAAACAGACATACGTGTTTATTTGATCGTATGGACACAACGTGCTAAGTGTTAACATGATCACTTAGGATTAATAAGCATGCTAGAGCTATTAAAATGTAATCCGTGGTAAACTTACTAAAATTGGAAACTTATACTATAAATAGTAAGTTGGTCATTAACGTGACTTACGTGCTTACGAGAACGA